>JANJGK010000048.1:6347238-6349738 GCA_039081455.1 Macrobrachium rosenbergii
TAAGTAACGTTCGATATCTCGTGACGTCACCGATAACATCCAAATGAACAAAAAGCCCATTATCGTTTTTACAACTTGCTTGCTTTCTTTTGCATTTCTCTTCATTGTTCCAGTGACTGAGAGTGAGTCGGTCTCCCAGCTGAAAAGGATTTAAACGAGAATTAAGTATACGTTGCTTGGAAGGAGTTCCTCCATATCTCAGCGCAGAGACTAATTTACATTCAAAATTTGTTGGAAATGACAGGTTCGGCTTGCAAGTTCTTATCAACTCAATTAATTAGCAGGGGAGAGGGGGAGCGCGAGAAGACGGAAAGTTTAAAGGGAAAACTTCTGGCAGGCAGAGAGAGAGAGAGAGAGAGAGAGAGAGAGAGAGAGAGAGAGAAATTTGAAGGAGAAAAACACATTAGACAAACAGACGGAGAACATTTGTTTTCGTTAATACAAGTACAAGCAGAAGACAGATTTCTTGCAAAGAAGATTCCACGATGCAATTCTGGCTACTAAGAACATTCGCTAGGGCGTTTGCCTTATTAACCAGTGAAGGTTAATAAAGTTGGCCAGGTTTGTACTCGGATATGTGACCATCACAGAGAGTCTAACGCCATTTGAGAACAAACCCTCAACATCATCCAGGGGGAAAGTGCCAATGGGCTAGCAACCTCATTTAAAAAAACTAGCTAATTTACGGAAGGGTATCGCATGGAACCACCATTAAAAGGAAATGGAATTTGTGTGTGGTGTGTGTGTGTGTGTGTGTGTGTGTGTGTGTATATACACACATACACACTGGTGGCATACACAAAAGTTTGTACATTGACTTATTAATTTCTTACATCGTGTTATTACTTCTGGGTATGTTTTTCACCTAAAAATTGGAAATTCGAAATAGAAAGTAAAATGGGAAACTTTTCCTAGTTTACTTAGAGTGAAGTCAACACAACAATCCCTAAACCTCCTGGAAGTATAAGAATTCCATATCTTACTCATATACTTAACCATCAAATTTAGATATATTTTGCTTCAAATTGTGCAGCGTGTGTAGGGAGAGGGGAGTATGACGTATTTTTGATGAGCCTCCTGTGTACTGTAGGGTGTGTGAAACGGTTAATATTGTGGAAGTTTTACTGCAAAGGGATTTCATAGACGATTGTGAATGTGCCAGTAACTTTTGGTATTTTTTCTCTGGATCCACTCCTTGTTAATAGTAAGGATAAATGGGCATAATTCCTCTTAAGCAGTACGAGTAATTACTCTCCCACGCAATCTAAAGAACGAGTGTCATCTTGTAACTAGTCTGTCAACACGAACATAGTCCACGGTATGTAAGGACACAAGCGAAAATTAACTGAGTAAAGCCTTGCTAAATATTGTTATGTATCATTAGGCTCGATGGAACTAAAGAATGGTCCTAAATTCTTATAAATACTATGGGAAAATGATTAAAAAATAAAGAAAAAATACAAGTTTATGAATCATTCAAGAAAAATGGTGGAGAAAAATCAGTTTACACCTTTTTTAAGGAAGTAAGATTTTAGATGACATAACTGTAATACATTAGAATAGAGAAAATGATTGCTTAGTGAATGAAATCGAAATTCAATAGAAAAAGTAAAATAAAAAAAGAATAAAAAAAAATGGCTTATATTAAAGCGGGCATTTAACAAGCAAAATCAAACCTGACTCTCCAAATCTGTTTCCCCCTTAAAATGCGAGTAATGAGCTCTGAAAAGCAGAGGTCTGGCTTCAACAAAAACAATGAAAGGGAAAATAAACTTACGATAAAGAATTCGAGCGTGGCAGCAACCAACGGAAACAGGCGAAATGCATAAAGCAGATTTATTGAGAGTGTTAAAAGGGCTTCGAAAGAAAATGGTAAATTGCTATCGGTAGCTGTAAGGAAAAATGGACATTGCCGTAAGGTGAATTTATCGAAGAATATAATCAAATTGCCGCGGAAAACGGAAAGCTGTCAGGGAGAATGGGACTATAAAAAAAATTGAACATTGTCAACGGTAACTGAGAAAAATTGAAAAAAATCGGAAAATATTGAAGGAAACAGGGTGTTCTTGATTTCATTGGAGGAACTGGAAATCATTTTAGGAGGAAAGCCATGAGGGATCCTATCTGCACTTTCTGTATCGAAGGATTCGGACCGTCAAATAAAAAAAAGGGCACTGACATCCCGTATGACAGAATTAGGAATGTGCCACCGGATCAAAATCATTGGCAAGAGTAGGATAAGACAAATAATAATAAAGTGAAATAAATGGACAAATTCCTCTGAAGCAAATGACATGCAGCATCTCATATAACGTAAGCGTCTCAAATCGACATCGAGAGAGAGAGAGAGAGAGAGAGAGAGAGAGAGAGAGAGAGAGAGAGGAGAGAGAGAGAAGAGAGAGAGAGAGAGAGAGAGAAACTTTGAAACCACCTCAAAAATCTGGAAGTAGGCTGCAGATTCAATTAAGGAAATAAATTGACTAATTATTCTCCGAAAGTT
>JANJGK010000048.1:6352238-6382238 GCA_039081455.1 Macrobrachium rosenbergii
CCCATTGTTACCCTGTTGTATAATATTTCACAATATAGTCACACAGAATCCCATTATGGAGTTTGTCTAAATCCTACCAGAAGAACTTTACTATTTCTAAGACGTAAACTCATGCACCACGATGGAGAAAACATTTGAAGATGCAATTCCATTTCTCTGACTGTATTTACGACGGTCCACATAATCAGATATAGTTGGATACTCGCAAGTGTACCCAACATATATATATATATATATATATATATATATATATATATATATATATATATATATATATATATATATATATATATATATATATATATGCGTTTGTGTGGGGCTGGTGGGTGCGTCTGTATGTATTAACAGATAAATAAATCGAAGATAGTCAACATATCTGGTAGGTATATATATTATATAGTATATATATATATATATATATATATATATATATATATATATATATATATATATATATATATATATATATATATATAACAAGTGAATGCATGCTTGCACTCATGAAACGTATGCTAGAAACATTAACAGCGTGCAAAGAGAAGGTTAAGGGCAAGCCGCAGATGAACAGCAAATTGGAGTTAACTACGCCAACATTCATTTTGACAATGGCCATCGTAGAAAAATGCAAAAATAAATAAATCCATAAAATCAAGTAAATAAATGAAAAAGCTTTCGTCCGACGGCATAGCAAAGGGGCATTCTCAAGCAATGCCTTCATTTGTTTTCCCCATGCAAATAAGGACTGTGGACCATGCATATGACCTCAGATGTACTGAACTTCATGGAGCTCGAGTGTCAAATCCTCAAAGGGAATCTGGTCAATATTTGGTCATGAATTCTGGTGCAATGATTAACCTCTCTTATTACGTACGTTTCTCACCATGCGAATTTCCATACTTCTGGTGGGGAGAGAGAGAGAGAGAGAGAGAGAGAGAGAGAGAGAGAGAGAGAGAGAGAGAGAGAGAGAGAGAGAGAGAGAGAGAGAGAGCGCTTTAAGAGAGAGACAGAACAATGAATTGTTATTCTGATGCTGATAACATAAACACCTGGAACATTTCTGTAACACCACTTTCCCCATGGCATACAAAGACAACAATAAATAAATAAATAAAATATAAAACTACAGTTGAAAAAGAAAGGCATCAGGTATGTCGTAGAAAAACTTCACAGAACTTTTCCCTGAGATAAATCTTACGAGCAATGCGTGGAAATAAATCTTAACCTTAAAATGGATCTTGGTCTCGTATACCTATCTTAATAGGGATCCTTTTCAACAGCTTGGCGGAAGAGTAATTTATTTGTTACCGAAAAAGAATATTCCTTACAACTCCAGTATCGCCAGGTATGAGGGAAAAAAGAATAATCGTATGTGGTAGGCAAGGTACGTACGGCGTCTTGTCGTCTTGTCACTCGGAGATACGACCCTTTAGAGTCTGAAGCTTATTATCGTACTGCAATGATTGCATAAAACTAGAATTCAAAGTAGACTTCACAAACGTTCTCCAAGACATTATGTCTCGTCTTTCCTATGGATGTAAAACTGATTCCATCTTTTCTTGTTTTCTTCGGGCGTGGATTAGTAAACGGTATCTATTTGACTATGAAATTGAGCCCGTCAAGCCAAGCACTGGGGCACTTTCGACCATTCAGAGCTTAAGACGGCGAAAAGGAGCTGATGTGGCTGAAGCAGAAGATAAAGTAATCCAGAAAACGAAGGAGCTGAAGTATAACGATTATCAGGTGGAACTGGGAGAATAACCCAAAGCTGCACTAAGAAGTATTAGCCAGAGAAGGTGGACAGCAAGATTAAAGAAAGAAAGCGGGAACTGAGGCATAGCAAAAGGCTAAAAAAGCAGGTGCAGCTAGGGGCCGATAGGACCCTGCAAGCAGTCTTTAGTAGTGCTGACAGTGCATCACGTGAGTCCACCGACAGCGCTACTCTCCTATGGGAAGAAAAGTATTAGGCTGTCCCTATCACTGAACTTTTCTCCTAAAAAAAAAACTATTCCTAACGGCCTTGTGGTTTTTTTGTGTACGATAGTTTTTCAACAGAGCACGATACTTTGTCAATAGCTTCTCAAAAAGGTAGCCTCTGTCTCTAGCATCGTTGTAGCTACTGTATATTTTTTCTTTCATTATTTTTTTTCTAACATTTTGATTCAAAGATGTTTTCCAAGCCAATGAGAAGATGTCAATGGTTCTTTATAGGAGTTCACTGACTAACATTTCAAGAAGAGGAGTGGGGCGTGTTGGACAAAGCACTTTGTAATATACTCGTACAATCGTTTCAAATCAGTCTGCGGCTACTTGCTACTCGTAGAAGCAAGACCGTGTACTGTCATAAATCTAGTTGACCCAAGCAACAGCACCATCAGAACATACTGTGGGAAAGGAAGTTCACATTTTGTGTAGCACATGGACTATTACATACTTAGGTAGGTTCAAGTTAGCATTTCATCACGAACATGCGAACGTAAAATGGGAGGTGTGGGTGTGTGTATGCGTTAGTGTATCGTATATAAACCTCGACGCTTTTATTTGTGCAGAAATACGCAAGTAAAAGCGTCATTCATAAAAATCTACTACGTACTGACGGTCAGATATGAGAATTTCAACAGTTTCACCATGGTAAGGAGAAGATTATCTCGTCGAGATAATCCTCACCCACTCTCGCCTGTCGTCTGCTCTCTCTCTCTCTCTCTCTCTCTCTCTCTCTCTCTCTCTCTCTCTCTCTCTCTCTCTCTCTCTCATCTGAAACCTACAATAGTCGACTAACACAGCAACCAAGTACCCCACGTTGCATCGGCCTAGAAAGGCACACTTAATTTTCCTCTTCTGGTGAGAGAGAGGACGAGGAGTCCGAAGAGGCCGTCTCCAACGAGAGTCAATCCGAGCACGTTAATGACACGCTTATTAGCAGCGACGGCTTGATAGGAGAAAATTCAGTTGGGTAAACACCAGGCGTTGTTGATCTTACTCGCGTGATCTCAAAGTGGGTTGGAGAAGTACCTTGCACAAGAGGAGCTCATCGTTTCTTTGGCTTTTGTTTTTTCCCAGAAGTTTTCAGACTTCAGTAGAGTTTTTTTCGCAAGAGTAAAACTTCTCTATACTTGGCTGTTTCTCCTGGTCATTTCCTGTGTTTATATTTCAGCAAGGAAACTATTTCTCTGATTCTTCTGATGAAAACCAGTATCTGTTGTGTTTTTTCGTTACTTCAGTAGAAACAAAAATTTTTTCCTGGTACTTTCTTGGTGAATACAAAATTCTATTCTGTTTCTTTTTTGCCAAGATCTTTCTTTTTAGTATCCGCTCATTTTTATTTTTGCTTTTCATTTTGGTCAGTGATTTGGCATTATCTGACACTATTTCTTTTTTACAACTATCTTTTTCTTCAGTTACCTCTTCCTACAATTTTCACTTAATACTCTCTCCCTTCAACGCTGGGAGAGAGAATACTGAACCAAAAGTGCGCTTGATGCTGATAATGAGGTAACATAGAGAACTGTTCTGCTTATGATTGAAAAACCTTTTGATCCTAATTAACGGATCTTGATTCCCAGCCCTTCAACGGGTACAGAGCGCGCTCTGATATCCATTTGCGTTTCGATTTACTAACTTCTATTTACCTTTTCGAATCCTTTCGTCTTTTCTGAAGACAAGTATAATTTTCTGGCCGTTTTCTATTTTCTGAATTCCCCCTTCAAGCGCTTACTGCAACTGGCCTAGAGCAAAGGTCATCAAGTATATTTGTCACTTTTCTGTTAAGACCCCCTCTCCCGCCAGGCTCCCTGTCTGTTCATGCAAATAATCTGTTCAGTAATCTCTGAAGGTAGGGCGAGCCTATAGGTTTAATGGCATCCATCGTTGATTTTCTGGGCAGGACTCGCAGCTTGATAGCTCGATCGGGTTGGTAAGTCCTGGCGAGTAATTTTGAGAGTGTAGAGTTCTCTACTTTATTTTTTTTTATGAATCATTAAACTCGCCTCAATTTGCTGGGCGACTCTGTCTCCAGCCATGAAGCGATAAACTGCATAAACTCTCGTTTTCTCCGGCTGATTATTGGTCCCTACATCTTACAAAACAAAAAACAAACACCTGAACAATATCCAAAGCCACTTTCACCATACCCACAAAAAATCGGCGGACGCCAACAGGCATACACATGCAGAACAATTACCACTAAAGTCGATAATGACAGCCCATGCTACTAAAATATAGACCCTGTGATTAGCATGCCTTTTGTACTTATATTCCAAGCACTGGGCTTCGAACAGCGCCCCAACACAGCGGAGTTAATGAGTTATCTAAATGCAAATAATTCTATTCATTTTGGAAATATATATGGAAATATGAGCCATACATGGTCATTTGACTAAAAAATGTCAGGTTCCAGGTTGATCAAAACAACAAATATTTTTTTATGGAGAGAGAGAGAGAGAGAGAGAGAGAGAGAGAGAGAGAGAGAGAGAGCGAGAGAGAGAGAGAGAGAGAGAGAGAGAGAGATTCTAGGTTAAAGTTCCATACAGCATAAAAAATTAACAAGAACGTTTTTTAAGAGAGAGAGAGAGAGAGAGAGAGAGAGAGAGAGAGAGAGAGAGAGAGAGAGAGAGAGAGAGAGAGAGAGAGAGAGAGAGAGAGAGAGAGAGAGAGATTCTAGGTTAAAGTTCCATATAGCATAAAAAATTAACAAGAACATTTTTTAAGAGAGAGAGAGAGAGAGAGAGAGAGAGAGAGAGAGAGAGAGAGAGAGAGAGAGAGAGAGAGAGAGAGAGAGAGATTCTAAGTTAAAGTTCCATATAGCATAAAAAATTAACAAGAACGTTTTTTAAGAGAGAGAGAGAGAGAGAGAGAGAGAGAGAGAGAGAGAGAGAGAGAGAGAGAGAGAGAGAGAGAGAGAGAGAGAGATTCTAGGTTAAAGAAATTTCCATCCAGAATAAAAATATCCTCAAAAACGTCTCTCTGCCTTGTCAATGGGCCTTCGTCCCCGCCCATCTCATTCCACTTTCATAATGTGTAGGCGCTCCATTATCCCCTCAGCTAATTCTGACGGCCGCCCAAAATGAGCGACCAATTTTGTCATGGTGACAAAAGAATAACCCCAGAGTTCAGGTGAAAAAGTGGATATCATAAAGGTAAAAAAAAAAAAAAAAAAAAAAAAAGCCAAGGGACTCAAAGACTTCCTTCTCATGACCCCATTAAGAAAATTGACTTGATGAAATCCGGCTCAGTGAAAGATTGACACATAAGACACTCGCTTATCTCTGAAAATATATTGGGGGTAAACTGCGTTCTCCACCAGCAGTTTCAAGATGATTACCATTATCATCAAGATTATGATCGTTATCACGATTATAACTATAATTATTCTTATTAGTTTCAGATATATTACCGATATGAATGATATTATTATTATTATTATTATTATTATTATTATTATTTCGTTGAAGAGAATGGCATTCTGTAGGCCGTTGAGCTCATATTACGCCTTGTCAACTTGGCATATAAGTGTCTTCGTTTCAGCAAGTAAATCACAAAAGAGCTGTCCGAAGCTCATTTATGATCCCGACGTTTCGGTAGCCCACGCTACCATTTCCTAAGGGTCAATGGTGCAAAGGTTACATACATGGAATACTGACAGCTGTTTTACCATTTACCTTTTGAAACAAAGAAACTTATACGCCAAGCTGACGAGGCGCAATATAAACTCAACGGCATACAGAGTGCCATTCTCTACAACGAAGCTTGCTTAACAGAGTGTCTTTTCCAAGATTTTATTATTATATTATTATTATTATTATTATTATTATTATTATTATTATTATTATTATTATTATTATTATCACACAGTCTAGCTAGATCCGGGATGCTACTTGCCACCTGAGTATCTGACCCCCTAACTTCCCAATTTTCTCAAAATTCCAGCACTCTCCAAATATCATTGCTGTGGCCAGCAACACCACTTCTGGATCAAGCCCGGTCCGAGATTTGTACATCCACTCCTCTCTAGGTTTCTCCAGAGGTTCTTTAGGAGTAATGCTAAAGAACCCCATCCATTGGGGCCTAGGAGTAATCCTAGGACCCCAAGGATGAAAGGTGCTGTCCAACAGAACAAAATAACAATAATGCTAATCTTGACAAAACTTTTCATTATTTTAGAGTACTAACTTCTAACTTCTTAAAATGAATACTAAGAGACTATGTGTCATATAGTCATGTTTCCATTTGCAGGCGAGGAAAGAAAACTTAAAGCAAAACCTATCACATCTGAGTACCTTTCGTCAGTCAGAATTAAGAATGAGAACGTGAAAAGCTTTTTCTAAATACTTGCTTGGTTTATAATTAAAACTCTACCGAATGGAAAAATAAGAAAACACTAAAGGGACCTCGTAATGAAATGTCTAATTTGACTCAATTTTTTTTTAACTTTACTTCACTAATCTTTTGTAACTACAAAATTGGAAACCATTTATGATTAAGCTACAGGCTTAATATTTTCTGAAAATCGTGACAAAAAATGGATTTTTGACGCCAAGAAATTGCAAAACATATCAGCTAACGTTTTTTTTGGGCAAGCTTTGGAATTCTCATCCTGCCTCTGTTTTGCTTTTTTAAAACCCTTTTTCTTATTAGAAATAGAAAGATCTATCTCTTCCATTCGAGCTTTAGCCCGAAACTTTTCTTTCCTTTTTCTTTTTTTTTTTTTGTTCTACTACGGGCCCAGGCTAGAAAAGGACACTAGGTTGTCCATTTGACTGGCACTGGCTCTTAAAAAATCTTGTAAGCAAATCTCTTTCTTTATTTCTTAAAAAAGATATACTATATCCTGCTGGTTTTACTGATTCAAAGGCAGTTTCTTCAGCTCTTACGGAGATAAGAGGCAAAAAAAAAAAAAAAAAAAACTATTTGCAAATTGTCATGTTGTCAAGTCTCGTTCCCAACAATTCCTCAAAGTTTAAGTCTAAGTCATTTCAATTACATCAACAGAGAGAGAGAGAGAGAGAGAGAGAGAGAGAGAGAGAGAGAGAGAGAGAGAGAGAGAGAGAGAGAGAGAGAGAGAGAGAGAATGCCAAACCAAAGCGAGGTCTTGAGACCCACACGATTCCAGTTTCCATCATGTACCAAACAAATTTCGACCCGGGACCAATCGTCACCAAATTCAATTAATGGGTTTCCAATCGGGGGTCAGATGTCTTGGGCTGTTTACTGAGGAAGATGCTGAGAGAGAGAGAGAGAGAGAGAGAGAGAGAGAGAGAGAGAGAGAGAGAGAGAGAGAGAGAGAGAGAGAGAGAGAGAGAAATGAGTCTGGTGATTTTTCAAATTGGTCAAAATACAGTCACAACGATATAATTCACTTTAGGGGACCGTCCATACCCACTAAAGATAAAAATTAAATAAGGAATTTTAAAACTTACTGTACGTCATAGTTTTTTGTCTCTAAGCTCAACCATTACCATCTCAATGATTGTCTTAGAGCCTTAGAAATCAAAATAAAAGGTACAAGGCGCCCCAAGGCGGTGTCACAACAGTCGACTTTGATTTTACCACCGTTATTATCAAACTGGTGCAAGGTTTGGAGCCTAAAAGATTCGGTATAGGGTGATGGGCAGTATGACATCATGAGACTCAGGAATATTTGGATGATAATGCTCTGCAAAACAAACAGAACGCACTAATTTAAAAAAAAAGGGTGGATATGAGTACTACCAACTAATTCCAGAGGAACTGGCTCTGAAGGTGACTGCGGAAGCACTTAATTGCAGAATGACCTGTGAAAGATGGCCAAACAGGGTATCTAATGATAACTAAATGTTAATATGGCAGGGGAAAGAAAACCATAGCTTCTAGCAATTTTGGACGCTGAAGATTGCAGAAGGCGGTAGACATCCAAAAACGAGAACGATCCTCCAGCCAAGGAAAACAAAGGAATATCATGATTTTCCGTTGGTGCAGAAAGCTTTGAGAGCAATGTCTAGTTTTCCTGACTAGCGTCCACACACGAAAAGCTTAGATTATCGGATGAAATACTCGACATCTCCTCACCAAAGCGAGACCCCGAGGTCGATGTCAGCGGAGAAGTGATTTATGACTACCCACTGTATTCTCTTTATCTAACCAGTAAAGCAGATACAATATATCAGTCATTTCGGTGGGTATCAGGCATGGTAGAGAAGGCCACGGGGTTACCAGCCTCTCCCCAGAAAGAGAAAGAGCAACCTTATGCTGAAAAAATGAAATATACTGCATACACGTTATATAAACACACACACAAAGACTTCAAAAACAGGGTGAACAGTTGCACATCCTTCCAAGAAGAAATAAGGAGTACACAGAAATGGGAGAAAGTACAAGAAATGTAACGGTACAAGCACCCAAAAAAGTTGCAAGTAGAAATGCGATAAAAGAAGCATTTCAAAATCAAGGTAACATGTATGGAGGCGACGACCATACCGGACCGTTGCCATGGTTACGGTGTCTCGTCCTGTATTCCTTGAAGAGAGAGAGAGAGAGAGAGAGAGAGAGAGAGAGAGAGAGAGAGAGAGAGAGAGAGAGAGAGGATTGGATTTTTTTGAGACAAATGTTTCTATTCCCACCTGACTTCCTGCTGAATGTTTTCTGTAGGCTAGTGTATTTCCCAAGTAATCATGATAAATTCTGGATCAAAAGATTTTATCAAGCACTATTCATAATGCAACGTACTTATTACTCAATTTGTATATATAGATATATATATATATATATATATATATATTTATATATATATATGTATGTATACATATACTTATTTATTTATAAATAAACACACACAGGCAAACAAACACACATATATATTATATTCATATATATATATATACACACACACACATATATATATATACGAGTATATATATATATATATATATATATATATATATATATATATGTATATATATATATTATATGTTTGTGTTTGTGTAAATCATTATAAATTGCATCACATTCAAGATTCATACTACATCGTCATAATAACGAGAAAAATGTTCTAAAAGCTCACCCATACACCCTGAATCTTACAGCATCATCACTATGTCTAGCACGAGTTTAATCTCAACACCGACGACAGAATGTGGCTGGCGTTTCATTTCAACTGACCATCTGCTAATGTTCTACTCTCGTGTTTCTACACACCTTGAGTTGATGAGAGCAACTGTAATGTCAGGTTTAAAATGTCAGAGCAATCAAACAACCACTCAGTCACAGTAACGCCTCTTCGTTCCACCAGACTGGTTGTAATAGTACCATTTTCCAGTCAGTATCGCCAAAAAATGCACTGGTACCCGTTTTTCTCATTTGGCCGCCATACATTCTCTGTTCTTTAGTTCGTCATTTAATGTTCGTCACTACATCGGGAAAAACAACGACGAAACAACAGCAACAATATCTTGATACAACAGTAACAATAACTGTCATAAGAGACTAGACCTCGCTTTAAGATCTCTTGACGCACCATTATTTCTCCCCCTCGCTTATCCCGAACCCCCTTCCACGCGATCTTAAAATGAAAAGAGACCCCAATCAATCTTCGTGATTAACAATGGAAGTTGCAAACTTCTCTGAAATCGAAAGCAATCAACAGTATCATCAGCACAATTAAGGGCGGTCCAACGTCCTAACTTGAGGGAAGAAAAGGTCAAGAAAGGTCAAAGAGAAAGGCTCGCAAAAATTTATGCAGAGGGGGAACCATCTGCTAACGAAGAAGAATGAGAAGATTCTTTTGGAGTTAATGGGATCAGCCTATCATCTTTTGAGCCATCGATATCTTTTGGCAAAAACCCCGATGAAGAAGAACGGGAAGGGGATAATTGCGAAAAACCCCGGAGGGGGGAGTTCGAGTTGTCAGTGCACCTCACGCGATGCACTGTAGGCGTGCTAAAGAGCGTTTGCAGCAACCCTTCAACTCCTAGCTACACCCATTTTCTAGCTTTCTTGACGCCAATTCACAACTCCTTTCTTCTATCTTGCTGTTCAATCTTTCAGTTTTACTTATCAGTGCATCCGGGGTTTTCTCCCAGCTTCAACTTCAGATCCTTGTACGTCATCTCATTTATACTCTACTGTAGATCCTTTATCTTGTTATTCACTCACTCCAACTCCCACTATTCATTGTCTTAAACGTTGAATGGCTGAATTTTCACCAGTGCTTGCCTTTATATATTAGAATTCATGTTTCATTCATTGCAAAAACCATAGCCCCATAGTTTTAAGGTGGAGAAGGGCATGCGGGTAGCAACTTCACCTCATGGAGACTTGCTGAAAATAGTAAGGTTGACGCAGTTTCGAACCAACCCCCTTTTAAAAAAAAAGATAAAAAAAAATTAAATCATTGGCTTTTGAATAAAAGACTACGAGGTTAAGCTCAGGATTTTAAGTCAGGTCTCCCGGTCCTTGAGGCTAAGAGCCTAAATCTGGCAAGATGTTGACGAGGCCGCTGATGAAGCTCGAGAGGGGGGGGGGGAGAGTGAGGGGTGCGGGAAGCAGAGAGTATGGCAAGGAGGGGAAATTAGTAATGGCGCGGAAGGGGATGGGGGGAGGGAGGGTTGGCTGGTGAGGGGCAAGAGGGCAATTTCGGTTGGAAATAGAGGACACAAGGTAGCAGGCTAGTAGGAGAACTACCAGGAACTTGGTAATTACTTTATAACTTCATCTTATATCTTACAATCCCTCGAAGGATAGTCCTACGAATCCCCGAGAAGAAAGAAACAGACGCGAGGGACGAAGAAAAAAAAAAAGGGGGGCGGGGAGGGGTTAAAAAATGGGAACTCCTCTGGGAGGAAGGGTACTAAGGGAATAGGGAGGGAGGGTAATGGGGAGTACTGAAAGGAAGGAGAGACAGCCGAAATGGGGTTCTACGGTACAATTCATCTTGAAAATAACATTGGATTTGGCTCGAGAAAAAGAGTAATTTGTGGTCGGAAGGGATGCCAGGTGCTGGAGCGGGTGGGGGGCACGGACGGCGGGGGAGGGGGAGAAATAGGGGAGGGAGAGAAATAGGGGAGGGGGAGACACCGAGGGAGGGAACGGCCTCTTATTCAGGCTTGTTTCACTTTCCTGTTCTCGCGTCTTTACCGCTTGCTTTTGCTTGTTTACATTTCGCTGTTAAGTCTTAGAGGATAAGAGTTTAGATAACTGAAAATACAAAAATAACGAAAATTTATTGGGAAGAAGGAAGTTTTCAAAGACAATACTTAAATGAAGTCTTCCTATCATGAAGATCTAGGTTTATTTTTCAAGTTTCCTATTCAGTGTAGCGAGCTGGGCAGGAACAAACAGATTATTATCAATAAAAGATATATTTCTACTTGCTTCGCCATCGAGAAAGTTCAAGAGCGGTTGAGATAAAGGGAGGAGAGGGGGGGCGGGGAGATGTGGGAGGAAAGGGAAGGGGGATAAAAGGGGGCGGGAATAAAGAAGATTGGAGAAGAAAATAATTTGAGGAAAAAAATAACCTGAAGTCCTCCTGCCATGAATGAGCACTGAAAGAACGGTGAATGTGAAGGAACTGAATCATAAATTTGAACAGTGCATATTGCGTCTTAAATTTCAACTGATGGGTCGATTATGATAACTTTTTCACTGTGTAAGTTTCGTACGCTCCACAAACAACAACAACAACAACAACAACAACAACAATAATAATAATAATAATAATAATAATAATAATAATAATAATAATAATAATAATAATAATAATAAAAGAGATAGCAGAAAAGAGGCTCTAAGAAGCAAGAAAACAAGAGAGGAACTGAATGAGAAATACCAAGTACAGGAGAAAAGGGACTAAACAACACAATAGAAGATATAAAACAGAGGCTTAAAGCCAAAGCACATAAGATCCAACGGTACATGAACAGGAATAAAGGATACCAACAGAACAAACTCTTCGGAACCAACCACAAAAGACTATACAGCCAACTAAGAGGGGAAGCCAACCACCGGGAATTTCCCGAAGCCGAACCAAGTAAGAGACTCTGGGAAAACATGGAGCAATGCGGTATCACACAACAAACATACAACATGGCTCCAGGAAATAAGGGCAGAAGAAATGGGGAGAATAAAACAAAGATTCACCGAGATCACGACAGACACAATCAGACACGAATAGCAGAACAACTCCAGCACTGTATCACAAACCACCATGCGCCCAAATGGGTGACCACAGGGAGAACATCATTAGTACAGAAAGACAAGAAAAAAGGAAATATAGCAAGTAACTACAGGCCTATCACCTGCCTAGCAATAATGTGGAAGTTACTGACAGGTATCATCAGTGAAATGCTATACAACTACCTAGAGGACACAAACACCATCCCCCACCAACAGGAAGGCTGCAGAAGGAAGTGTAGGGGCACGATAGACCACCTCCTAATAGACAAAATGGTAATGAAGAATAGTAAGAGAAGGAGAACCAACCTAAGCATGGCATGGATTAACTACAAGAAAGCCTTCGACATGATACCGCACATGTGGCTAAGAGAATGCCTGAAAATATATGGGGCAGAGGAAAACACCATCAGCTTCCTTAAAAATACAATGCGCAACTGGAATACAGTACTTACAAGTTCTGGGATAAGACTAGCAGAGGTTAACATCAGGAGAGGGATCTTTTAAGGCGACTCACTGTCACTGTTCCCACTACTCTTTGTAGTAGCCATGATTCCCATGACAAAAGTACTGCAGAAGATGGATGCTGGGTACCAACTCAAGAAAGGAGGCAACAGAATTAACCATCTGATGTTCATGGACGACGTCAAGCTGTATGGTAAGAGCATCAGGGAAATAGATACCCTAATCCAGACTGTAAGGACTGTATCTGGGGACATCAGGATGGACTTTGGAATAGAAAAATGTGCCTTGGTCAACATGCAAAACGGCAAAGTAACAGGGATTGAAGGGATAAAGCTACCAGACGGGAATAGCATCAAACTCATAGATGAGACAGGATACAATTACCTGGGAATAATAGAAGGAGAGGGTATAAAACACCAAGAGATGAAGGACACGATCAGGAAAGAATATATGCAGCGACTTAAGGCGATACTCAAGTCAAAACTCAACGCCGGAAACATGACGAAAGCCATAAACACATGGGCAGTACCAGTAATCAGATACAGCGCAGGAATAGTGGAGTGAACGAAGGCTGAACTCCGCAGCATATACCAGAAAATTAGAAAACGCATGACAATACACAAAGCACTACACCCATGAGCAAATACAGACAAACTATGCATAACACGAAAGGAAGGGGGGAGAGGGCTACTAAGCATAGAGGACTGCGTCAACATCGAGAGCAGAGCACTGGGGCAATATCTGAAAACCAGTGAAGACGAGTAGCTAAGGAGTGCATGGGAAGAAGGACTGACAAACGTAGACGAAGACCCAGAAATATAGAGGCAGGAGAATGAAAAACGGAACAGAGGAATGGCACAACAAACCAATGCACGGACAGTACATGAGGCAGACTAAAGAACTGGCCAGCGATGAAACATGGCAATGGTTACAGAGGGGAGAACTCAAGAAGGAAACAGAAGGAATGCTAACAGCGGCACAAGATCAGGCCCTAAGAACCAGATATGTCTAAAGAACAACAGATGGAAATGACATCTCATCCAATGCAGAAAGTGCAATATGAAAGACGAGACCATAAACCACACAGAAAGCGAAATGTCCGGCGCTTGCACAGAACCAGTACAAAAGAAGGCATGATTCGGTAGCAAAAGCCCCCCACTAGAGCCTGTGCAAGAAACACCAGCTAGCTTGCAGTAATAAGTGGTAAGAACAACAATCTGAGGGAGTGATAGAAAACGATCAGGCAAAGATCCTGTGGGACTATGGTATCAGAACAGATAGGGTGATACGTGCCTATAGACCACACGTGACGTTGATTGACAAAATCAAGAAAGTATCACTCATTGATGTCGCAATACCATGGGACACCAAAGTAGATGAGGAAGAGAGAGAGAATATTGATAAGTATCAAGACCTGAAAACCAAAATAAGGAGGATATGGAATATGCCAGTGAAAATTGTACCCATGATCATAGGAACACTAGGCACGATCCCAAGATCCCTGAAAAGGAATCTGGAAAAACTAGATGCTGAAGTAGCTCCAGGACTCATGCAGAAAAGTGTGCTACTAGAAACAGAGTGAGAAAAGTGATGGACTCCCAAGGAGGCAGGATGCAACCCGGAACCCCACAATATAAAAAAAAACCACCCAGTCGAATAAGATGAGTGTGATAGACAAAAAAAAATAATGATAAGAAGAAGAAGAAAGATGAAGCAACGCAAAATCCTAAGTTAATCGGGTCCACCAACAATATAGACCACCAAATTCCAATTGCATCTGGTATGACAGTTGGACGCTGTAATTCGCTATCTACATTACATAATACAATTATTATACTTACATGAAATTATTGCACTTGCACGTAACATGTGACCTCGGAAAAAATCAAGGTAAAATTATTTTAGGGAAAATAATCCCCAAAACCCCAGATACCTACTGAGTTTCGTGCTATGGAATAATCGAATAATGATAACAAAATTACTGTATAATGAAGAAGAATCACAAAATCATTATTTATAATGGAAAGAAAATACATGTAGTATGAAAGTCCCAAACACTTCTTAGGGACATTGCACACCCATAAATATGACTGACATTATGATTCGTTCGAAATTCCTCACTGAAGAAATTACCATCCACTGATCAATTTCCCTTCAAGAACAACTCTACGTAACTGGAATAAAATAAAATAAAATCCACTGAAGGTGCAAGTAATAATATTTCGTTCCTTTGGATTTTGCAAATTCTAAAAGCTATTGACCTCTTGGTCATAAGTCAAGGCAATAAACATGTATCAAAGGAAAACCTGAAATTCAAGTTTGAGCATGTGGGTAGGAGAGAGACAGTAAGGCAGATATTGTGTGTGTGTGTGTGTGTGTGTGTGTGTGTGTGTGTGTGTGTGTGTGTGTGTGTGTGTGTGTGAGAGAGAGAGAGAGAGAGAGAGAGAGAGAGAGAGAGAGAGAGAGAGTGCCATGTGAACCTTCAAGTGCCTTTAAAAACTTTCCGAAGCCTGTTTTCACACATTCATTGAATAAGCAACAAAGAATTACAGTTGGGGATAACACTAGATTTAACAAATAATAACTAGAAAACATTCAGAGAGCGCACGCTTCAACCACCGCCAAAGGAATTTTTACTCCGCTAAATCAGGTTATTTGTTGAGATTCACTATAATCTTGGCAACTAGGCTGCACAGCACAAAAACAAATAAGTAAAAAATGTGCCGACGTTTCTTCGGCTTAATCGTGTTTTCTGTACAGCGTATAATGCTGTAAGAAACTCTCGATACGCTGCAGTATGAAACTCTCAGCCACGACCGGGCAGCGCTTTGTTGCTCCCAAGATGCTGTCAAGTGAAGATGCGTCGGTGGCTGGCACCGCTAGCGGTGCCAGACGCACGAGCCATGGCTAACTTTTACCTTAAATAAAATAAAAACTACTGAGGCTAGAGGCCTGCAATTTGGTATGTTTGATAATTGGAGGGTGGATGATCAACATAACAATTTGCAGCTCTCTGGCCTCAATAGTTTTTAAGATCTGAGGGCGGACAGAACAAGTGCGGACGGACAGACAAAGCCATCTCAATTGTTTTCTTTTACAGAAAATTAAACAGCTCTAGAAATGTTTATCCTGGGTCCGAATTCGAATCCACCTGAAAACCTACTCATTTACTTCTTGCCTCGACTCTATCCTCTAAAGATATTTAGCAGAAATTTCTCAACTTCTTTTTAAGATATCTTGTGGATACAAAGCCAAATGTATAAACATAAACAGTTGAATACTTAAACTACTGGTAACTTCGTTAGTGATTGGAACAACTTACTTCATTATATACAAAATTGCTGGTCACATTCACAAGGTCTATGGAAATACAACTTCCTTACATTGAACGGTTAACTCCTGGATTTCCTTTTTTTTGGTGGGGGGGGGGGGGTGGCAGTAGGGCGAGATGCGATTTCCACTTACACTGAAAATCCAAAGAGAAAAGGGAGACAATTTCTCCTTCTCCGGCTTCAAACATGCGTCAGGAGGGAAATGCGTTCACTGCTTTATCCACTACACCATAACTCACGTGTCTCCAGTTGTTCTTAGTTACATTTATGGATTAATACCCAAGCAATCAAGCAGGAAGGAGTACACAGGATTCATAAATATTACCAGTCTTACTTTTACCGAATCACGATAAGAATAAATCATTCGTGAACTGAAAACGAAATTCAATAACACCTTTACAAAGAGAATCAGTTTAGAGACAGAGGGATGAGGGGTGAAGGGTGGCGGGGAGGGCAGGGGGAGGGGAGGGGGGGAGAGGGAGGGGAACTTCGTTATGATCTTTGAAGGAAAAGGGGAGTCGAATAAAGTGAACCACGTCTCCCCTCTAATGAGTCTGAGGGAACCAATCGATTGCGTCCAATTAGTTGGGGTTCGTCAACATCGAAGAGCCTCAGCGTTCGAGTCAAATGCAGATTCTAAACTTTTCTTATTTTTCACTCCGTTCAGTTTTCGTTATTTACAGTAGGAGGTGGTTATGTTTCAGAAGACGCCTTAGATCTCTGATATTCGCTTGAGATACTTTCTTATTATTCTCCTATTTTTCTATCAACAAAAGTGTTTTTTCACGACCACTTTATTTGCTGCGTACATAAACATACATATTGAGAACAGGAAGGTTGTCTCATTATTTAGGCTGCATCATTAAACTGGCGTCACAACACTGTCATAAACAATGAATATACAATTTGTAAAAATGTATTTATAGTAAAAATTTCATCAATATTAAGTATTAATAAAAAGACATACACGTGCAAAGAAGAATTAAAAGCACCAAAGACAACTCGGTCAAAATCCCGACCAGGAAGCCGCGGCTTTCAGCATCAAGAGATTGATCCAAATTACGGACTGAACGTCTAAAACGGTCAACTGAAATGGCCAACCTCTGAATTACAGATCCACTAAGTCACTCAATGGCAGTTAATTCCAATAATTGCTCGCCGATTCTAACCTCACTAAACGGCTGTTAAGGGTTTTACCCTGTGTAGCTAATGATGCCGATTTACTAGAGCGGTTATGTCTATATCATTTCAAACTGTCACTTATAAATCTGGTCAAAGGAAATGACACAGAGAGAGAAAACATTGTTAAGACAAAGTAATCCTCGTTTTGATTACTGATATCCAGTCCTTATTTTGTGGTTTATCGCAAATTACGAAAATGCGCAAATGGACTTATTCTTTTACCAGATATGAAACTAAACGCAGACAAAACGAAAATAAGCTGTTGAATAGAAAATAAAAGTCCACGAAATTCAGTAACATTCAAAGGCTGAGAATACAGCTACCTCTACAGCATTACAAAAGTTCTAAGTCATTTTGCAAGGAATGGGGTCATTTTAGGCTAGTGACTCAAAATGGAAATGTGATTTGATGGCACATAGGACAGTTGATAGTCACGGGACCTTGTGACTACATAACTTTATGAGTACTACCAACAGTGAGAGCCTCGGTGCGTGAAACTCCATAGAGTTGTATCGTTCTTTAATGAGTGGTGATGTCAGTGTTATTCTTTTATGTATGGTTATCACAAACTGCGACTTTCATCACAATTACGACTTTCATAACAATTACAGCTTCTGAGAACGAATCACCCAAGTCTCGTGGGGTGAGTCTCATTATTTAGCCGACACAGTTTATAATTTTTATGGAGTCTCTGCTACAGAAAATTCCATTGTTCTAGGATTATGAGTAATAAACCATCACGACCTTTTGGAACTCTGACTCTCGAATATATTATAACTGACACTAATGACTGCTATAAACCTTGTTACTGCCTTGACTGCCAGTAACTTAACGCTTATTCATCACTTATGACTGGCACACCAAATAAGATTACGACTTTAACTGTACTTTTATAGTGTCTATCATTGTCACAGACCTAATGACTACCGGGGCATATACAGTAGAAATGTGGAGGAAACTTCAAAGGATTAGCAGATTTCTTTGGATTTTCACTCATAAAGAATCACAAGAAAACGCCCCTCACTTCGATTGTAAGTGGAATCACCCAATAATCTGTAAATAAAAATCACTAACGATGGGAATTCTGGTTATCTTAATGGTCTATTAAAGCACAAAGGATCGTAACTATTGACTTGATAATCTCCGCTGGAACTCTGGAGATAATAATCTTTATTTTATGCTATGGATGAGGCACACCTTAACCATCAATTAACCATCAATTCATTTTTAATGAAATGATACACAAGTTTCCACTATCTCTGCCTCTCTCTCTTCTATATATATATATATATATATATATATATATATATATATATATATATATATATATATATATATATATATATATATATATTTACACAAACACTGTCCCCTGAACCTAATCAGCATCCTTGTAATGCAGAACAGCACCACCCAACGTGGAGAGATGGAGCCGAAGAGGATAGTATAGACATTTAAATGTAGCAAAGAGCCATGTCAAGCCCTTAGCAATTGCTACATAGGTCGCACCACTATCACCCTACGAAGACGATGGCAAGTCCACCGCAACCAAGGGGCGTTATTCCAACATTCTGTAGACGCCCAAGAGCGTAAACAAACAATGGAAGTTTATTAGAAGGTACAGGGA
Organism: Macrobrachium rosenbergii; assembly: GCA_039081455.1. Classification (NCBI taxonomy): domain Eukaryota; kingdom Metazoa; phylum Arthropoda; class Malacostraca; order Decapoda; family Palaemonidae; genus Macrobrachium; species Macrobrachium rosenbergii. The sequence goes on from JANJGK010000048.1 coordinate 6,370,983, forward strand.
TCGTGCACAGAGAAGCCCGGTTCCACAGATTGCAAATAGCGGAAACCATAAGTATAAGTCAACAACAACCTGCATTAAACATAGAAAGGAACATGGATTTCATTTTCCCTTCTTCAAGAAAAGCACAAGGCATCTCTGAGAATCCTTAAGATCCTAATGGAGAAACGAGCCATAGAACACTCCGAATACGACAGAAAATACCGACAATGGTACACATCAAAACTATCGGCCAGAGACGGAAATCACACCCTCGCTCACGCTCTTTATTGCACGCCGTGGAACAGGACGTGTCCTACGGAGCACCAGAAATACCCTTGCTGCTGCACAGACTACGAGCGAGAGAGTGAGGCCAGCAGACCAATAGAAATTCATCACTCCAGTTACGTCAAATATCACATTTTAGGATTAACTGTTTAGTCCGCATGTTGTACTAAAAACTATTTATGACAATTTGTAATTTAGTCCTCAAGATGTCGCCGATAGCGGAGGAAACGATCCGTCGACTATAATTAGTAAATGGAAGAAAACGTAAATAATGTTTGTATTTCTGAGAAGGCTACCAGAAGAGAAAAAGAAGTAGAGACTGGTTCAAAGTCTACAGAATACCCCTGCAACGGCAGCCTTCTTCTCAGATTTGCATGACTTCGGAACCATGTTACTAACATGGTCGTTGCTGCCTAATTCACATGCAAACTGACATGAGATTAATAACTTCCCTTCAACGAAACTTGTAAAAAAATGATGAATTTTCTATTTTTATTTCTGAAGAGGAGGACATTCTTAAGCTTCCAGCAAAATCAAGAATGCCATACCACGTGATGTTGATGTCATTCGGCACACGTGCAGAGAGAGAGAGAGAGAGAGAGAGAGAGAGAGAGAGAGAGAGAGAGAGAGAGAGAGAGAGAGAGAGAGAGAGAAGGTCACGTAATATGTGTATATTAGATGACTTTTCCAGTTTCTTTATCATCCGCCGTGCCTCACCTAAAATTACATATTACTTATGCTGAACACTTTTTTTTTTTTTTTTTGTAGCCTTGGCACCGTTGGCAATTATCCTTTCATGGCAGTTTTTCCTTCACCGTTCAAAGTAAGTTAAATACGGCATGAAGTCTCCTTAGAGTTTTTCAACTTTCCGCTCTTACTCTAATGATAAATTAATTTCATTTTTCCTTACTGGTCACCTACGACTCGCCAGGACTCGCTAGTATCACGCCTTCTCTCCTACTGACGGTAGCTGGGGGTTCAGATGGGTTGTATTGCTACCAGTTAAACTTTTCATTTCATGACCATACTTTTGCTTTTCACACCATTAATTTTACTCATCTCAATCAGGACCATTTTTTCCACTTCAAATCATTGAGTGATACTTATGGGCTGCTTTATGAGTAAGAGCCCGTTCTAGCATTAAGCCACCTTAATCAAAAACAATAAGAATATGTGTAATGTAGTTCTGAGGACGCTGCCTTAGGCAAGGAACCGATCCGTCAACTATGAGACGTAAATGGGAGAAAACGTGAATAACCTTTATTCCTGACAATCTTACCTGAAGAGGAAAACGAAGTATTGACTGATTCAGGGTGTAAATAAACAGATAGTTTCTGCAAATAATGCCATTAACATACACACGTACACACACACATATATATACATATATATATATATATATATATATATATATATATATATATATATATATATATATATATATATATATATATAATATATATATATATATATATATATATAATATATATATATATATATATATATATATATATATATATATATATATATATATATATATATATATATATATATATATATATATATATATATAAGCCAGTGGCATTATTTGCCGAGGCTGTCTTACCTGAAGAAAAAAAGAAGTATAACTGATTCAGAGTCTAAACAAAAAGATAGTTTCTGCAAATAATACCATTAACTATATATATATATATATATATATATATATATATATATATATATATATATATATATATATATATATATATATATATATATACATACATATACATATACATATTCATATATATATATTATATATATATTAGACTTTGAATCAGACTATACTTCTTTTTTTCTTCAGGTAAGCTTCTCAGGAATGAAGAAAGATTGTTAACGTTTGCTTCTATTCACTTTTTATAGTCGACGGACAGTTTCCTTCACAATCGGCGACGTCCTCAAGACTCAGTAACAAATGTTGTTTTTGATTAAGTTGGCTTTATGTATATATGGCACCATGATATGGCAAACAGTGATACAATGCCCACCTTCGCAAGTTGCAGGATTTACATTTGTTACATCTGAGGACCGCTGCCAACCTGTTGCCTATATTCCATACCCGTCCACGCAGCTGTAATTTGTAATGAATATGCTATGAATAAGAAAAAGGTCGTGAGGCTAGCAATCTCACTGCTGTATTTATATTTTTTATAATACGTTATTTTTCCATCTGGAAGAGGTGGAGCTAGAGGAGCATAGCCTCCCGGTTTCTCAGCAAGTGTTCAGAGACACAGACCATGTGTGTTGTGGAGGATGAAAGCCTCTGGTACTATCTGACGCTAAGCATGAAGAACGACGCCGTTGTCCCCTGCCATAGAGGGCCGCATGGTAAAAAGTGTCTAGCTTAAAATTAACTCCTCAAAAAATCCCCCGGGAAAATAACTATTGTTATGTAGTATGTGATTATAAGGGCAAATGGAAGTTGTTCATTTCTTATCACTCCGTATTAAAATTACGATTTGGTGGACTTCTTAAGACTAAGCCATGTCTTGAAAACTGGCATTCCTGGATTGTATATCTAATATTAGTGGCAGCTTCATAAGCATAAAAAATCGGTCAGTCTAATGACAGCGAGTTTGCGTGTATAACCATGTATTCTTGTATGAATGTGCAAATGTGTGAATGCTTAAGAGGCGTATCTTTTGCGGAAGTTTTTGTAGCAAAGTGGCTAACATTAAAAATAATAACTACTTAACTTCACTGGGATTGTTGTAGACACAATTCATAATAGCTATAAAAGTTATACAATATTAATGAAATTTACAAACGTCCTATAATCACTGTGTTATGACTAGGAATGGTAAGATTGGCAATAGAAAAAATTAACGATGCAAGAATTCATAATAAGGCAAACTAAGTTAGAAAATATACATGGGATATGAAACAAATCAACAGAATGAAAAGAAACCGTTAAGGAAATCTTCTAAGAAGAAAAGGGAAGCCTAACTCTGTACAAGGTTCTGCAATCTCCGGAAGGATCTGTATAACAGGATTAATAAGGAGCTTCAGACTCCCGAGGTAATTTCGTTCCTAGAACAATCTGTGTCTTCCTTTGCCACCACTACTATCTGTCACTTCTTATGTGTTAGATACTTAAGAAGTTTCTCGTCGTTATGTATTTATTCTGTACTCTGTATTAACTTTTCTTTTTTCAAACCGATGCACCCTCCTTTCTTAGGGTCGCATTTTATTTAGTTATGAATACTTTATATTCAGTTTACTTTTTTGTTGAAAAAATGCCGTCATCTGGGGGTGTCCCTAGTCTCTATTTAGAGCACAATGCCCCAAAAAACTTCGAGGATAATCCAGCTCACTTCTAATCTGACATGGGTGACACCATCACTGCTAGCTCTGGAGGAAGTCCACCCTCTCGTCACGGAGAAGCGAAAGCACCTACTTCCCTGCCCCCCCCCCCCCCCCCCCCCCCCGACAACCTTAGCCTCCTCCCGGCACTCGATCCCTCTCTATTAAAAACCCCATACATCACAGGTTTCTTCTTTTAGAAGACGGATTTGGGGGAAATTTCTTTAATAACGGATCAAAGTTTCCGACCAGTCGTTATAATCCTTTTGTGATGAACAAGGTCCCCTTAATGATGGCCGGGAATAATCCTAAAAGATGTACACGAAATCCTGTCTAGAACACGATACTTTTTAAAACGGCGAAGACCAGCATAAAACTTCGAACTAATTTACTACGTGTGAATAATTATTCGGAGAAAAGATCTTGCATAACGACTGAGAGATTCTTTTCATCGTTTCACCCAAAACCTGTACTTTATGTGAATATCAGATAATGAAGAATTATAATTCAAATCTAATTTTACTAAATTCTGGTAGCTATGTTATGCGTTTGCCATCTTTTACACTCATCTCAGGTCCTTTTTTATTTTGTTTTCATTCAAAGACACTCTGTGGAAGTTAGCTAGTCCTATTCATGACCTTTTGGCTCATTCCATAAGAACGATTTAAGATTTTATAGGATTTCAATTGACATTGTATAAAAAATATTAGGAAATCGAGAATTTACAGGTCACTACAAGGCCTCAGTACTCACTAGGCCGATAAACAGATGTATCACTGCCGTTACATTCAAACTGTCTTTTTGTGTGGGAAGGAACAAGGATTTTAAAGAATCATCGTTTCGCATAAGGGATGAAAGTTAAAATAATCTCCAGCTACACCAAGTAAGACCAATGAAAGCATATATGGATTGAAGAATGCGTTGTGCATAAACTTATCATTCGCCATATTTTCAGCTCTGCGATATGAAAGACTATATCAAATTTAACTATCCTTAGTTCTTAAATAAACATTCATGCTAAATAATGAGCAATACGTCATTAAACGACTCAAAAAGAAAGGTTATTCATCATAATATGAGTCATTAAACGACTCAAAAAGAAGGTTATTCATCATAATATGCAAATGCACAGACATGTAGTGACTCTCCTGAGCAAGAATGTCAGATATATAAATATAGAAGCCAGAAAATAACAACAAATCAAACTAAAACTGTTGCAATTTATATATAAACGACAAGAAAAAGTCATGTTAAATAATTTTCGTCTTTTTTTCTGGTTATGTTTGATCTATACTAGCGCCAAATAATCGAGAAGAAATTGCCCAGGACAGAATCATCTGGTTAAGTAGTTGGTAAAGAGAAGTAGGGAAGGCGGTATTATTTTATAAGTTGCCAACATACGCTATGACATTGTAACCTACATTTTTGAAAAGAGCTCTTCATTCTCGTTATTTTGAACCCCATATGCGCAAATGTTAAATAAAAAATTAATAAAATTACGACTCATGAGGTAAGAATACCGGCCGCCCCCCGTCCATAACTAATACGGCAAAATTGTAACCAGTAATCACCCCTGGGTTAAGTTACATTGGAATTTTAATTTTCTCTTAGTGCCCTATCATTTCCTAGTCATTTTTGCATGAAAAACCCAAAATGGTTTTTCGTGCAAAAATGGCTGGCTGGAGTCTTATTGGCAACTTATAAAATTCTACCAGGAAGGCTTGGAGGGGAGGCAAGTCAGTATAAGCTGCAAGCAAGCCGTGGGCAGTAAAGCTCGATGGAGCCGTTACTCACGTGTGAGATGAGAGCAAGATAAGCGTTTCTCCTTAGCGGAATGAAACAAAAGAACTGAAGTATAGCGTGGAATTATGGGCTTACATATATGTGCGATCCAGTTTCAAGATCGTCTCAAGTGACGCTCAAGGAAACGACAAACTTCATCGGGCCACAGCTGTTGCCATCACTCGAGCATATATTGGAACTTTTGCAACCCGGCAAACACACAAACACGCACGCGCACATACACCCAAACACACGTATATAAATAAATATATATATACACATACATAAATACATACATATATAAATACATAGTACATACATATATATACATAAATATATATATACACATATATACATATATACATATATATATGTATGTATGTATGTATAATGGGAGGTAAATCTTTTTCAAGTAGCCGCGAAGGTATTACATTTGGGTGAGAATCTTAGAAAAGATCATATCTGCATGTTGCTGGATTTAAAGATTCTGCCGTTGATATCCTTGAGTGTAAGAAGATAAAACGCGATGGAAAAGGGGCTCAAATTTGTCCTGATCGTTTTATTTTCTCCCGAGATTGGAATACGGAGGCTTTGGAGCGATTTTTTTAAGTATCGGTCGGTGATAGGAATGGATTCAGTAGAAATGCGAACAAAGAGATTTCCTTTCTCCCGGAGATGTATAACTGACCTTCCTTCGAGGGAAAAGGGAAACGAGTGTTTATGTTGCGAGCCAACAGGAATAAAAATAGAAAGTTCGAGGTGGAGTCCTCGAGAGCCTTTCTAACTAGCAACAGCTTCACAATAATTGCTGTTAGGACGTTTGGAAAAGAGATAACTCAATTGAGGGCAACACATTCAGCAAGTGAGGTTTTTCTATTGGACCTTTAGGCAGTTTGTTTCTGATTATATAAAGTTTTACACTAAGAGTTGTGCAGCCACTTCGAAATATCACATAAAGCTCTACATTGAGAGTTGTAAAGCCACTTCGAAATACCACATAAAGCTCTACACTGAGAGTTGTAAAGCCACTTCGAAACACCACATAAAGCTCTACACTGAGAGTTGTAAAGCCACTTAAAAATACCAATGTATAAAATTTACGTACCGATTAAGGTATTTATACTGGGTGCTTTTTCGATATTGTCTGAGATAACAGAAACCTTCATATTCCTGGAGTAATTACTCGCTGAATGGCAGAATAGAGCCTTTCTGACGGAAAAATTTTCCAAAAGTATTCACCCACCACAACGCCCATCCTCCCGAAATAATATCGAAAGGAAAACAATTACAAAAGCGACGACTTTTCCTGAAAAAAAAATCTTGAAAAAGGGCGATCCAATCACAACGAAACAGAGCCTGATGAATACGTAATGTTCCATTTATATTCATTCGGATTCCCTCTCGACACATCCACAGACACGCGGAGTCTTTTGAATTTGAACTTTTATTCAAATTCTTTCCAATAAAACTTATCGGCGATGTCGACGTTGCCCGACACCGTCATCTGTATCAAACACCTTTTATTTTGGGGGAAAATATAAAAGATTCAAACGGAGGGTCAGCCCTTCCACCCGAAAGGCTGAAAAAAAGATATGGCCGGGACTTTACTCGGTTTTATTTACGGACCTGTTAATTTGCAGAAGCATTTTTCTATCTTGTTTCAAGGATTGTCGCTTTATAGGAATATTTTTTTATTTCATTCAAAGATTCGTCAGTCTATAGGAATATGTTCCATTTTACTCAAACGCATTTTTCTGTATAGGAGTGTTTTTCCATTTAATTTAGATAAATGGTAATTTCGCAGAGTATTGGTTTCATATGACAGTTTTGTCTAAAGACCTGTTACTTTACAGAAGCATCTTTACATTTTCTTTAAAGAACTTTTAATCTGTAAGACGAAATTTCTTCTCCAATTTATTAAAAGATCTGTTACTTCACAGGAGCCTTTGCCCATTTCATTTAAAGAACTGTTTTTAAGTGTATTCATCCGTTACGTGTAAAGAACTGTTATTTTATTGAGATTTTTAATGTTATTTAACGCCTGTTACTTTACACGAGTATTTATCATTTTAAAAACTCCAAAGCTCGTCTTTTTTTTACTGTAGTTTTCCATTTGATCTAAATGAGCATTTTTATATTATTTGAGACATGACAACTTCGAGATTTCCAGTTTTATTTTAAAACTTATTGATTTATAAATGTTTTTCCTTCATATTTAAAGAACTGTTACTTAATAGGGTATTCTTTCTTTTTACTTGAAGAACCTTTTAATCGATAGGAGTATTGTCTATTTAAGTAAATCCTGTTGCTTTACAGGGACATTCTCCCTTTATTTAAAGAACCGATGCTTTATGAGAGTAGTTATCACTTTATTTGAAGACCTGTTACTTGGCAGGAGGATTCAGCGACTTCATTTCAAGACCTGTTGCTTTTAGGTACTCGTCATTCAGAGCATTCGTCCATTTCATTTCAACCCCCTGGTACTTTACAGGAGTGTTCATTCCAGGAGTATTCATCATTCTATATGACGATCTGTCACTTTAAAGAAGTATTTTTCCATTACATTTAAAGCCCTGTTGATTTATAAGAGTACTCATCACTTTATTTGATGACTTACTTTTCAAGCGAGCACGCATCCACTTCATTTAAAGATATATTGCTTTCTAAGAGTATTTATAATTTTATTTGAAGACCTGTCATATTACAGGAGTACTTATCCATTGCAGTAAAAGAGGTCTTGCTTTGAAGAAGTATCCTTGACTCTATTTGATGATCTTGACTTGAGTGTTTATCAGTTTAATTTGAAGACCTCAGCTGGCAAGAGTAAGCATCCATGGGCAAGCATTTACTGAGTCTTAATGGAAGATAGTATGTATTCAAGGATAGAATTCCATTCAATTCCGTCTTAAGGTTACCACTGAGCAAATATAAAGAAAGGTAAAAATAAGGATTACAGGCAGGCCGTTCAACTACTCATTTTCAGATTGAATGATGTTTCCCTTTTCAATGTTAGAAAATGGGGAATGTTCGTTCTGTTTTCCTCTGGGCATTTTCTGAATATTTAAACCCGTTTTAATGGGTTGATCTATCATCACTTCAGAGCCTTGCTCATCTCAGTGTCCTCACTGACGACAAAAAAAAAAAACAAAAAAAAAAAAAAAAAATCCGATGAAAATAAATGAAACCCATTGATCATGAATCCTATGTACATTTACCGTATACACTTTAAGTACTCGTTATGATAACGTTAAAGAGAGAGAATAATCGTTTGTAGAAGCTACATAGGAATAAAACAAATACGGCGAGAACTGTTAACAAACCTTGGCAACATCGACAATGACAGGAGAGTACGTCCTACCAGGCAATCCATGATGTTGAGAATAATTGTCACACAGACACACCAAAAACAAACCTTTCTTACAGAGGGTGTCTTCATACAGATTCCGAGTTACGCGGACATTAATGCGGCGAATGTCATCATACAAAAATACTGAAATGTAATCAAATCTCAATACTGGGAACGCCCATAAATATAACTAATGGCCCAGAAAGTGCGTATCAGCGCGAACGGTCCCCAATACCACCCTTCCCCACCCCAAAAAAACTATAATAATAATCTGGATAAGCATTCGAACTCATATCTCCCCCCCTCCCCTCTCTCACAAAATCTAACTGATATCCATCAATCAGTTTTTTTTAAATATCTTGCCGTTTGATGAACAGAAGCAGACATATAAACAAACTTTTTTATACAGAATAATTAAAGAACAGTAACGTTCAGAATAACCACCATATTGACACTGAGAATAATCTAGTATATTAAAAAATTACTAGTGAGCTTTTTTGGACATGATAAACATTATGAAAAATAAAACTGTGCGGAAAAGGTATTAACGGGACGCTGTTGTTATTTTGCTATTTAATATCTGGTCCTCTTGTTTTGGGGGTAACATGTTCCAAACCAGACAGGGAAATATATTATGTATTATGTATGTGAGTATTCAGCATTCAGGTGCGAATACTCGTTGTCTAGATATGGTCGTTATTATATCTTATCTCTCTAGAAGGACAGATGATTCCGTATAGTTATATACTTATTGCTCAATATATCCATAATAATTCTGATTCTTCTGCGGATTTAACCTTGAATAACTCGTACATGTTCGACAATGGAGCTTCAGACTTGGCTCTATCGTCAAAAATGAACAAGTTATTCAAGGTTAAAATCTGCACAAGAATAAAATATATGAATACGCTGAGCAATAAGAATATAACTCGGCCATATCTATACAACAAACATATATGTTTGAATTCTGAATACGTACACAGACACCACACTTGTACGGATGTATACGTGCGCATATGGAACAGCAGATACACGGTGGGTATTTAGCGAGAAATGTCAGTTTCTTAAAGTATTTTGGTTGATTATTTACAATTTAACGTTATTTTTGGAGGTCGAATGTAATTAACCTGTGATTAACCACTGAAATCCACCCAACAAGGGGTTTCCATACGCGATCTTCACAAGACAGAGCACGGGTATATACGTCTGTTTGGAACGGTTCATATCCCGTCCGGCAAGTGCAATAACTTGTTAACGAAGGGGTACCGCAACCCGCCAACACCCCCCCCCCCCCGGGCCAGTACTAAACACTGCGAAGGGACATTCCATTTGGCCGACAACAAACAAATGCACCGCAAGTATCAGAAGCCCTAAAAGTGTAAAAAACCCAGTTTCCAAGGTAAAAACAGGCGTGGAGCTAATACTTAGAATTACCCAATACACCTTCCTATCTGGCATGGAACATGTTCCCTCCCTCCCCCCCTTCCCCGCAGAACAAGAGCGCCGGAGACTTCAAACAGCAAACTAATAACGACGTCTCGTTAACATCTGGTCCCCACAACGAGGAGAGCACCTGGAGGATCGAGAGGCGAAGTACTGAGGGGAGCCATTAATCATATTGTATCATTACACTTGAGATCTGCTGCTCTTCGCGTCAGTGTTACCAACGTTTCCGAGAAAGAAAATGTCCGCCAACGCTTCCGATGAAAGTCTATAGTTTATGGATTTTTGCATCATGAGGCTTCAGATCTGTTGGTCTTCTAGTCGGAATGATCACCGAAAAAGTAGACCTTTCTCACATTCAGCTCATGTAATCAGAAGCAAGATTTATAGTAAACAGTACGGAATTCTTTAGACCTTGCTGAGGGGTCTTGTACAGGTCGGCGGAGGATGACATCGCCTGTAACGATCAGACTTGCCAACACTGCTGAGTAAGGTGAATCATTTTACAGTCTATTTATGCAAACATCCAAACGACATACGACGTGGGAAATGTGTTTTTAACTTCAGCTTGATAAAACAGGAATAAGATGGGATATAATGAAAAAAATTTCACGAAACATACGTCCTTTAAAAGTACTTCTACAACTTACATAAATAAAACTATGTGCTACTTTTCACTTTACCTAATAAAGTACCCTATATAATTATAGAAAATAGAAAATAACAAGCTGATATGAAATTCCTCACAATAAAACGACAGTTTTCCTAAAGATACTGTAGAGGTGTGTACTCTTTAAAGTTAACGCTTCATTCGGTCATGTCAGGTATTATGGCTGCCTAATAATGGCAAAAAAAGTTGAATCCATGGACACTTCCTATATACAGAATGTAAATCAACACCTTATTCAGTGATAGAGCCGTGAAACAGATATGTGTATAAAAACGGATTAAGAAAATAACTAATTTAATAGTTTCTGGAAGTTAATGGTAACTCATCTTTTCTTTCACATAAACAGATGCAGGCACGTTAGTAGGTCTCGAAATCTGAGTTTAGAGTATCTAGGATTCTATAGACGGTG
>JANJGK010000048.1:6387238-6434738 GCA_039081455.1 Macrobrachium rosenbergii
TTCTTACCTGAAATCAAGGGAATAAAACATGACATATCTCAACATGATTCCTTGAAGCTTACTGACAATCCTTTATCGCACGGATGAGAATACGCAAAAGTGTAAATTAAAATCCCGATGTGTTTTGCGAGATGTAACAAATCGTTAAAATTCACTCGAGTTTCAAGACCAATTGGTCTCCTCTTCAGGTGATTACAGTATAATATAATAACAGAAAGGAAGTTACATGTGTTAAAAGGGGAAATTAACAAAAAAGTTTGGAACCATCTTCGCTTATTATTAAGCTGCCAGTCTAAAACGCAGCTGCTAATCATTCAACGACCTGACTATCTTGTCATAGTGGGCAGCTTGAATTACATAATGGGATAACAAACTGTCAAACTTGTAAGTCCATCGTTTAAGTTGAAATTAGGTACTGCCCTAACGAGGGCAGTTTCGACTATTTTCCTTTTCTGTGTAAGATTTGTGTTAAGTAACAATTTGTGTTAAGTAACAATCATTTACTCGTTACTTGATGATATGTGCATAAATAAAGTACTATTCACATTCTCCCTTCTTACTGCATACCTGTTCCCTCAATCGTTCATCAACAAATCTTCCTGATTCCCCTACATTAACATTTTTACAATCCGCACAAGTGACATAGTACATTCCTTTATTATTTCCATCCCCAGCATTACTTTAATTGCTCAGATTTTTACTTACTGTACTTGGATAGCTGTAAACAGCAAGAACATTTACCTTTCTTATATCAGACACCAACCCACCGTTACTTTTTCATTATGACAAGGAGTTCCTCGTTGGACGAGTCGGTAGAGTTCTCGGTTAGTGATCAGCTAGGCCCGAGTTCGAGTCTCAGGCCGGCCAATGTAGAATTAGGGGAATTTATTTCTGGGGATAGAAATTAATTTCTCGGTATAATGTGGTTCGGATTCCACAATAAGCTGTAGGTCCCGTTGCTAGGTAACCAATTGATTCTTAGCCACGTAAAATAAGTCTAATCCTTCGGGCCAGCCCTAGGAGAGCTGTTAATCAGCTCAGTGATCTGGTTAAACTAAGGTATACTTAACTTATGACAAGGTAACGTCAAGTTTTCTATAAGCTGCATTTTTAGCAGATAAGGAGTAAAAAGATTTCCATGCTTTGTGATACGCCTTGGCAATAAACCACTTATAGTATCAATTCCTTCAAGCATGATGAAATGAAAATTACCTCTTCATTTAAAAAAACATGGGCTACATATTCGGTATGCACGTAAAAAGAGGATATTAAGACTTTCGACTTAATGCTTTCTTTATGATAAGAAAGTAATGTACCTACATATTAAAGAATGTAGATTTTCTGAAGACCTTAAAAAGCGCCTGACCATAATGCCGTACAAGACGAGTATCCAAAAATGACAATTTGTTATCTGAATTCCATTCAACTTGAAATTGTATGGAAGAGAATGGAGAACTTAATTGTTCATCAGTTAATAAACAAATAGATACAATGTTCTCACCATACCTAAGCCATGGGGCGTACTTTCTCTTCATGTAAGTATGAGCGTTTTATTATTGCTGTTAATTCATTTTTTTCATTTACGTAAACATGTCAGTAATCTCTTACGTATTTAATTTCACGTCAATTCTATTAGCAAATTTTATCTACTTCCGTCAAGGGTACCATATCAGGTGGATGGCTACCAATCAAACTAATGGTTCTATATCTTGTCCGTAACAACATCAGGAATAATAATAATAATAATAATAATAATAATAATAATAATAATAATAATAATAATAATAATAATAATAATAATAAACATACTACAAAAACCCGTCATTCGTCTTGAATTCACCTGTAAAGTTTACCGGAGTTAAAGTCCAGAACTCAATTGATGCCTGACACTCTTGGAAGGGTCGGGTCGAATTCTCCCAGCAGCCTCAGACTTGTTTATTTCCAGCCCGGGCACGTCCCAGGTCCCGAGTTGTTTTACTCGAGATCAGTCGGCAGGAGGCATACTAAAGAACGTTCGGAGCTTTCTCGGATAAGCCGTATTAGTGCTTGCTAGCAAAGGCTGCACCTCCAGTGAAGAAATGTTTATAAACATGAATATATAGCTGAGTATTTAACTGTGCGTGCGTATGGAGAAAGGGTTATGGCGTCTTTAAATGGACTCAAATGTGTTTTTCTTCTTTTTCTTTTTCTCTTGTTTCCAGCCGTGGTGAATTCAGATTAAGACAGTCACATTAAATATATTTAAGTTACACACGTGTATATATATATATATATATATATATATATATATATATATATATATATATATATATATATATATATATATATATATATATATATATATATATATATATATATATATATATATATAGGCATTTGCCTTTATTCATCACGTTCCATATCTTTGTGATTCAGCTATGCACACACACACACACACACACACACACACACACACACACACACACACACACATATATATATATATATATATATATATATATATATATATATATATATATATATATATATATATATATATATATATATATATATGTGTGTGTGTGTGTGTGTGTGTGTGTGTGTATATAAAACCACAATAACGCCCTAACTCCACGAATTCCTCACCCTTTTTTGGGAAGGCTGATCACTCCATGCCTAATTCCGAAAGGGGAATACATGATGAAACTTTCACCTTCCCTGACACGATTCGACCCCACGCACGAGAAATTCCAGTGACGACACTGTGCTATGACGGTAGGAATGGGAATAGTCAGGTGTGGTAAAATGTATCAGAATCATGTCTGCATGATCTGAAGTAAACTAATATTCATCTTCGCAACAAACTGTTACTAGTGGGGGTCGAATCCCGCCACGGAAGGTGAAAATTTCTTCATTTATTCCCAGCTCGATTGTACGTATTGTAAGCTTGAAGGGATAAGCTTATCCAAAATGAATAAGGTAACTCGAGAAGTTAAGACTTCATCGTGGCTATTAAAAATACCAACACACATACACACTTAACATATCTATCTATCTATCTACATACAGATTATGTATATATATATACACGCATGAATATTTATATATATAGATATATATGAATGTGTATATATATATACTCGCGTATACGTTTTAATATGTCGGGAAACGTCTATGATGTTGAAAAATATTTACATTCGCATACATAATTAGAGGAAATTATCTCTCTCTCTCTCTGTATATATATATATATATATATATATATATATATATATATATATATATATATATATATATATATATATATACATATACACACACATGAACCTTAATCAGTGCTGAGCATAGTGCCATATTTTACCATGAAACTTTGATGACGCAAGTAAATATTTCAACTTCATAATTTTGAAACGCCGCGTTTTATGAGCATGATGCAATATACAGTACGACATACTGTGAATAAGCATATATGATTAAAATTGTATTTGTAACGTAACTATTTATGACTGCGCTGTGTGTGACGCATCTAACATTTTTAGTCTCTTGACATATTTTAATGTGATGAGCCGGGTAGACGTTGCACCACATTCAGTTGTATTCTAAGTAACCCGAATTTTGCGACAGTCTCCCACGTAAACGCTGTGTGTGACGATATATGTATGTATATATATATATATACATATATATATAATTAAGATTAATTATATATATATATATATATATAATTAAGATTAAGTCTTTTCCATTAACAAAAGGTGGATTTATGAAAAAACAATGCACAGGTCACGGCTACATGCATACTTCAGCTGCTGAATCCTGGATGAACACCCTTAGAAAAAACTTAGCTATCATTAATCGCTTCATACACCTTCACAAAAGTTATCATTATTATGTCGAACTCCCATTCACATACCTCCTCATTCACCTATATGTTAATTGCACTTTTGCTTCTTGGACATAAGCCTTCTTTTATAATATCTCTTTTATGCCATCATTCCAGCCTTTTCTATGGTCTCCTTCTCCTCCCTTCTAATCCTTGCCAATTATACGTTCTTTCCATCAATCTATCGCCTGCGTTCTTTCCACATGATCAAGCCGTCTTGAAATATTCTGATCAATCCTGTTACCTTGGCTAACCTCATTTTTTTATAATTGCATTTTCCTCTAGCGTCACATACACCACACAAACATTTCATCTCAACACATTTTTCTTTCATTGGCACCCCACATCAACACCTCACTTCCATAAAGGAGAGTTGGCAGAACACTTCCTTCATGCATTCCCAATTTGGCCACCACAGACATTCTAAATCTCTTCCCAATCTTTTACACATACCCTTATACCCTTCTAGCTTATTTGCTTGGCTTATTTTGTGACTCACATCTTCTCTCATTTTACCATTATCCTTTACATTTACTCCTTATTGTCTATACGAATCAACTGCCTCCATGCTTCCATCATGGCTATCAACGTTCACTATTCCGTCTATCTGGTTTTAATTTCCCCACATAACTTGACTTTTCGTCACATTTACTCTAAGCTGTATCCTCTGAAAAATTTTTTTTGTAGTTACTCTTCAGTATCCCCAATAAAATCCACAATTTATCATTTCTTAACATCAGCCATTCAGCACTCCGGATTTGGCTCCCTTCTTCTTCCAAAAATTCTCACCAACTCCTACCGTCCTCTTTATGCATGTTTTTTTTTATGTCAAAATCCTACCAACCGCCTTCCCTGGCATACTAAGTAACGTTATGCCCCTATAATCCTTACAGTTGCCTCTATCATTTGCAACTTTGTTCGGTGAAACAGCTATTTCTCTCAACCATTCCTTAAGAACCTTTCCCTCACCTGGACATACCTTACAAACCTGGCCAGCCACTCAACCAACAGATCACCACCATATCACAGCTTCTCATCTGCAACCTGATCAACTCTGGTGTCATTCCATTCCTCTATCTGTTGACCTTTCCACACTTGTCATTCAAAACTGCCTCTCCTCTATTTTCCCCATCCATGAAATTCTTCAAAATAATCACTGATCCAATATTGCACTCAACCCCAGACAGCATCTAATGAAATCGGGCCCACCTTGTGGACGACTTCTTATCTGTAAATTTCCTTCTGACCTTCTCTTACTTTTAACAATGGCCTTCATATTATCTCTCATTGTCTTCTTAACTACCTTATCTATCCTCCTGTGTACTCACATATAGGCTCTTCTGTCACGTACAGGCACTTCAAAGAATCTCCTTTTTTCCTTAACTAAACCTTTCGTTTCCTCATCCCACCACTTACTGTTTTCATTCCCACTTGTAGCCATTGTTTTCCTATAAACACTCACTGTATTCCTGTGACCACATTGGATTTTTCATAATTTTCTACTTCATTTCCATCTCTTCAGGCTCTTCTCACTTCCTTCTTATCAAAACTGTTGTCTTGATTACAGTTAGAGAACAGTTTTATGTACTCCTCTCCAACTCATATTTATCATAACTTTTGCTTCAACCAAGGTTCATTAGTTATAAATCCAGCTTACCTTAATGTCACTATTACGTTCAACAACTTGTTTTTCCATCTAATCGGTGCTAGTACATATTACATACACATACAAGCACTATGCGTGTATTATATATATATATATATATAAAATTTATATATATATATATATATATATATATATATATATATATATATATATATATAATGTATATATATTTCTTGATTAGAAATACACTTAAAAAAAAGTAGCAATAATAAAATAAGAAAGACAATGGGCCTTTGTCTTTTTAAGATTATGATACAAAAGAAACTAGAACCGTACGTCTAAACTGTAGAGACCACACCCACGCGCGCACATACACACACACACACAGAAAGAGAGAGAGAGAGAGAGAGAGAGAGAGAGAGAGAGAGAGAGAGAGAGAGAGAGAGAGAGAGAGAGAAAGGAGAAAGTTGAATGAACAGGCCTTTCATGAAGGTGAGGGCATAAAGAGAGAAAGTTTAATTAATAGACCCAACAGGTCGAGAGAGAGAGAGAGAGAGAGAGAGAGAGAGAGAGAGAGAGAGAGAGAGAGAGAGAGAGAGAGAGTTCAATGGATAGATCCCGCATAGACAATGAGGGAAACGCCAGTGGGAATTCCAATTTCTCGCCTGATTTGGAATCACTTGAGCATATATTCGGCCTCATCTACTCTTTCTTACAGGACGCTCGATACTCGGATTCGATGGGCGAAGGGGATGTTCTTTTACGTATCTTACATCTGTCCTCCATCTTATCCTTTAACCTCCCTCCTGTCCTATAACCACATATGTTTAAGAGGAATCTCTCTCTCTCTCTCTCTCTCTCTCTCTCTCTCTCTCTCACACACATTTGCCCGCCCACTCGCAGCCACCAGCACATTATGTAATGGCGCATTCGACAAAAGGCTTACAATCTGGAGAATCGTGTCACTTGGTCTTCTTAAGTCATGGACAGGGTTGGGTTTCTTTCTCGCTCGTTGTAGTTCTGTATTGAACTGCCACACACATATGTAATTTACTCATGCACACAAGTATGTACATACATACATATGTATGTGATGTATGTACAATATACTGTATATATATATAAACACATACACATATATATATACACAGATAAATTACACACCAACACTTGCAATAAAAACACACACATGTCCATCTATCGACGTATTGATCTATCTATCTATCTAAATGTATGTTTGTGCGTGTTTCTAAGAGTATGGTCTGCAAGTTGATTGTCGCCACATTTCTCAGCAAAAATTTGTAAAAAAAAAAAAATTCCATACATTGTCAGTATGCACAACACATCCCTCCATACAGACATATATATACAAAAGCAAAAGAATCAGACAAAACTCCACATAAAAGGAGATATGTGTAGTAAAATAAATAAAAAAACTAAACTGCTGCTATTTGTAAACGCGGGAGAGTATATTGCAGACAGTCGGTATCGCTACTGATTTGATATTCTCCAGAATATTAAAGAGTTGGCAATGAAGATGAGGCGAAAACCAAGCTATCATCGTGAGTAATAAAATACCTAACTATTATCCGTAGAAGTTTAGTGAAGATCTTACATTTACCCAGAAACCATAAAATATCTTGTACTTATCTCTGGGTATGATAAAAAACATCTAAACCGATTCATTGATCAAAAAATATCCTCGGAAATAGTAAAATATCTAACAATTATACATCCGAAACCTGTAAGTATTTAAGATGTATCCACATAAAAATTTTTCCCCGAAAGGTATTCAAACAGGTAACACTTACCCTCAAAGAGAGCAATGTGTAAGATGAAATTGCACTATTGCCAATGCATACTAAATGGAACGTTAAATTAAAGAATGGACGGATGGATAGATGAGTTTATCAGAGTCAATAAACAACAGCCACTAAATTATTAAGTCCCCTGCATTCGCTCTTTCCTCGACAACTAAAATCGGAAAACCTTTACCTCTCATGTTTACAATCCTGTGACTGGCATAATCAAAGAATGGGTCAGTCATCAATTCCTTCGCTTGTCATCAAGAACAAAAATGCTGTACTTATTACCCAATGAAATCTTTAATAATGACAACTTCAATAAAGTTAAGTTGTACAAAATATCCTGGAAAATCCCTGATTGTCTGTGTCACTTGATTCTGCTTTTTAAATGTACAAGTCTTTCTCTACAAATCAATAAAAAGGTATGATGGAGAAATGGACGGCTGATGCCACGTCAGTTCAACTTCGTGATGTTTCAGGCTTTTGTCAAGTACTCCACAGGAGTTAGTTAAGTTTGGGACGGGTCACAAAATTTTCCATCGCTCATACTGGTCAATGGTCTCGTAATAAGGATCGTGAAATGGTTCTGGAATGAAAACTTTATTTCTTTGACTTTCCATTTACGTCGAAGCCACCAAGACTGGAAACCTAGCGACCATATCGCCCCTCGGATGGTAAGAAGAGAAATCATGTTTACTCAACTGACCAATCTAGAGATTCTTATTTTTGGCACAATAAATATGATGGGAGGTCTCATGGCTGCGTCTGCAACCAATCTTAGCATCAGAGTACAAAAGGTCAACGTCCAGAAAGGTCAGCAGAGAACGAACATCTCAGTCTGATGTCACCGCTAAAATAATAATTATTTCTTCAGAACGAAGACACAAGTTTCCAGAGAAATTTTAATTATTATCTAAAAGCTCATAAGACAGAGAAACGAAAAACTGCATTTGATAATGATATTCGTCTCTGGATGGAAAAATGGCTATTTTTAATTAAATCATCCTCTTTTTTTGCGAGAATAGTGAAATGAAGCTCTAAATTTGGAAATCTGCTTGTTTATATGAAGATGTGACCATCCTAACAATATGAAAAATTTTATTTTTGTTAAAGTAATAATGATTTGAAGCTTACCAGCTGAAGAACTATTTTGTCTGAATAAAACATTCTACAAGTTTAAACGTCAAAATATGAAGTATGTAATTTTACATTCGTTTCTAAAATACAATACAGTTTTAAATAATGAAAATTATCACAAAGAATACATATATAAAAAATATGGGTATAAATAAAATATGTATACTTATCAGTGTACACATAAACACGCATACACACATACGCATTCATATTCTGCGTGACAATATTTCTATTGCACTTATTTTGTGAAATATGTCAGAGAAAAAAAATAAGCAGAGTCTAGACTGGCCAGGCAAAGCCCTTTCAAGTTCCGGGACATTTCGGGGAAAAATGACAAAAATCTTTTTGCCTTTCGTCCCAAATCCAGAAATGGAGGCTATAAAATTACAAAGTTCCAAAAGGGTTCAACGATTTTTTTTTACTCTGTTCTTGACTTTTATGGCAATACTAAACAATAAACAAACTGAAAGTGTATTATATATATAAATATATGTATACAGTATATTTACATATAAATACACATACATAATGCATGCATATATACACATCATATGTGTATATATGTATATATACATATATACACATTATATATGTGTATATATATTTATATATATGTATATTTCGTATATATATATATTTGTATATTACCTATATATATATATATATATATATATATATATATATATATATATATATATATATATATATATATATATATATATATATATATTATATATATATATATATATGATATGAACAGAGTTTAGGGCCATGAGAAAAGTGAAACAACGGAGTGCAAGATCTTTTGCTTTTATCCTATGGCATTTTCAGGCAAGCTACATACAGTTCAACAAGCGATTACAAAGGAGACTATTTAACAAACAACAACTAAGATCAAAGAAGTATAATAATTTTAATGCATACTAAGACCATCGGATTTCAGGGAACTCTTCAGGTGAGGAACAAGAGGCAAAGGATATTAACAACGATTACTGAGGTTCTTTAGTCTCTCATTTAAGTCTCCTTACAACATTGTGCAGAATGGAGTGAGAAGTATATAGTTTTAAATTTATATTTTCATTTGTTAGCTGAATAAATGCAGATCCTAAGATATTTCTATAAACAATTTCATTGTGCCTTTTCATGCTGATACGGAATCAGTCAATAGTGCGATATTTTTCACTCAGTGCCCTAAAAACAGTATTATGAGTTTGTCTAAACCAGAAAAACACTTTATTCGTAAGATTATTCAAATATCTCGGTACGTAGATGATATTTTGGTTAACATATCTTGAGACCTGAATGTAAATAATTTCGTAAAAAAATCGAATAAACAAGTTCAGTCTATAAAATTCGGGCAAGAAATATAAAAAAAAAAGATGGATGCTGGCCATTTTTTTATATTTTACCAAACGTGAAAAGTTTCAAAGCAAATTTAGTATATACAGAAAAACAACAAATAAATTTACATTATTTTTGAGGACATATCAATATAAAAATTTCTTTCCTCTTTTCAATATTCCTGCAAGAATTGCGAACTGTCCGTCCTGAATTCTTGGATAATGAACAAGAGAACATCGGAAAAATAGGTAGGAAATTGCTATCCAGCTCATATTTTGGATATTTGCAATAATACGGCTGAGAAGACAATTTACAATAAACATGACAAAAAGCCAGAATTGCATAAGAACATATTTTGTTTGCCTTATTTCATAGGTACTGAACCCATCAAGCCAATATTGAAAACAATCTATGTTGATATAACTTTTCATATAATAACACTAAAACAAGTGTTTAGAAAATAAAATGCTATGTGTAGACTTTTGACTAATTTTATTTTGACCAGACAAAAAAAGGAATTAAATGTGAGAATAAATCAACACGAATATTCAGTTAGAAGTAACCGTAAGAATAGTGCCGTGTGTGTATGTGCACTCAAGTAAAAAAAAACCACATAGATATTACCTGGTCCTGTAGTAGTATAATAAAAAGTTGTGTTAATATCGTTTCTAGAAAGCTCTCAGAATCTCAATTAATACAGCTAACAAGCAAAAACTACATTAATCTTAGCTTAGGTCTTTATACTTTTGACAACATTCATCGTAAGATGTTAGAAGGAGATTTAAAAGAGAAACTACGGAATCTCAGTGCTCTTTGTCAATATGCTCTGCCTCTCCTTGGTTTATCCAGTACCTGAGTTAATGCTAGAAGGCTGTTTTTCATCTCAACAGCTACCTCAAATGCAATACCCTTCGTGAACGTTAAAACGATGATAAAGTTCTTTAAATTTACTTATTGTTTGTAAGTCTGCTTCGTAATTTATTTTCCACTGTAAGCAGCATGCTGGAAAATGCCTAAAAGTAAAGGCGGAAGAGTTTGCACTCTATAGATTCCCTTACCCATGGCCATAAATATTGTTTTTTAATATACACACACATATATATACTGTATATATACATATATAAATTCATATATGTATATAATATATATATACATATATAATGTATGTATTACAGAGAATAGTACGTGTCAGCGTCACCTGGTCCACTGTATGCACCAGATCTACTAGGCTACATGCAGGAGAGTTGGAGATTTGTGGAAGACAAAACACGTGAAAGGCATCATTCGTGGATTTTTACTGGGGCCATTTGTCACATGCAGTGTTGGAGGTAATCATAATTTTTATATATATATATATATATATATATTATATATATATATATATATATTATATATATATATATTATATATATATATATATATATATATATATATATATATTTTCTTATAAACATAAATATCATATATGTATATGTTAAATGGGCCTATCCCCAGGTCAAATAGGGCCATCTTTAATTGCTGTATCTGTTTTAAGAACAGAATCAATCATCTTACTTCTCTAAGATGTCGGTGGTAGCATGGCTCATCCCTGGGTCAGCAAATCCCTTTTCCTTTGTCGTCTTCTCTCACTAAACCTATCTTTACACAAAGGCCTACTGGAATTGTACAAAACTAAACTTTATTTGCAGATTTAACGAAAGTGATTCAGCAAAAGCTATGATCATGAAATGGAGTATATTCTATCCACTATAAATGGGAAACATTACTAGAGGAAATTCTGATTCACAAATATGCAGATTTATACTTCGAGACCAACTAATAATAGTGACTAACGCCCTGATCATAAAATAACATAATAAGGTCATAATTATTCTAGACCACAATAAATGTCATATAGTATGTAAAAAGTAAACACCACTTCCAAATATTCGTCCTCTCAGGACGAGACCAGGATTCCTGTTGAAAGAAACATATCATATATTAAAACCTGAAATGGTGTTAAAAGCCATTTATATTCAAAACAGGAAAATGCACAATGGAACAGAACAATGCATAATGGAGACCCGGAAGTATTTCACTGCAGCACTATTAGGTCTTTCTATCAAAAATTTCTGTAAAGAGATACGTGTTCGTGAATCATGGTACTCACTTTCCATGGCGAAAAATAACAGATTTTCCAGTGGCGATTCTCCCACACTTCACCACTAACCAAAACAGACCTGGTCTCTTAATCGAATCCCCCCTACAAGAGTCTGTCCCCTGATAATATACCATGGGAGATCGCACACACATGCACTCACCTCACCGGAACCTGGACACTTCCGGCGGCATCGGTTCAACGCTCGAAAGATCACACTGTCTCCATGCGCTTCGATCGCAACAGACCCAAATGCATACGTCAGATCCCACTGTTCAACCGTGGAAACCTTGACGGCGACACACCGCATTTGCAACGGATGTGACTCTGCTAAGCTGGCACATATTTCGATAAATAAGTAATATATATATATATATATATATATATATATATATATATATATATATATATATATATATATATATATATATATATATATATATATATATATATATATATATATATATATATATATATTTCCCGGGCAGCGCCGGATTGGTTAGCTAGTAATATATATATATATATATATATATGTAGGATAGCTAAAGGTTTTCAGAGCTCCCTCTGGAGCTGAGAAATTTGTTAACCATTTTTTGGACTGAACTTTGTACTAAAGTTTTAAATTTTCAAGTTCCCATTTTCGATTATTCAGGCTGTACTCTGCTATATGTTTAAATGCAGTTCCATTTTTACTCTACTGTAGAGTAGCCCTGAAGACGAGCATGGATGCTTGAAACAGCTTTTGGCTTGGGAATGAGTACAGTAGTATTGTAGCAGTATTGTTTATCCATCCTCAACGACAGACTGAAAAAGTAAGCCACATGTGCATTAGCCTTGAAAAAATGAAGAAACATAGTTTACCAAGAGCCTCCCTCTCTCTCTCTCTCTCTAAGCCATCAATTATTTATTCCATCAAGCTCATTACTGTAGAGGAAGAGGTAGAAGGGAGAAAAAGCACAAGAAAATAGGTCAACTTACATCATTAGAATGTGAAGACTCACCACCAACAGGCCCTCACATACCTATTCTTAGCAGGATTTAATAACGTAATCATCAGCCGAGCTTAGGTTTTACTCAAGTAATCTATGTAGTTCGGCGTTAATGATCTGCTTATTACGGCGTGAGAGGATCTTTCCGTCATTAAACGCGTGCAATGGATGTCGGATGAGCTCAAGTGGTGATGACGTTAGTGAGGCGGAGTATTTGGTCAGTAATAATAACAATAATAATGATAATAACGAAAAATGATTGTGATGAAATGCTCCTCAAACAAACAGATACGAGGATAGTCAAAAGGTACAAAATGTAAAACTCTAACTATAAAGGTCCCAAGAAACCTTTCTCTGTCAAGAACGTTAAGTAAAAACCATTTTATCATAAAATTAAAAAGGAATTCTTTCCGGTCACCAAAAAAAAAAAAAAAAAAAGCCAAAAACGTAAAAATACAAGAGCTAAATCTGCTTGGGGTGATTTTCCCAAGTGTTTGTGCAAGCTAAGAATGTTCTTAGGGGTTTCTTCCTTCATGTTACTTTCACATTCTTAGTTTGCCGTATTTTAGTGGTTTTGAAAACATAAAATCGTTGTTAAAACCTTTTAATGTAAACCTCGTTTTTTCTTATAATAACACACTCAAAAGAATGTTAATAAAAAATAGCCCTAAAGAAAACAACAACATAATATATAAAATTCCATGTTTGGATTGCCCCTCTTTTTATATTGGCCAATCTAGCAAAGATTTAGATGTACAGTACGTATTAAGCAACATAAGTATTCAGTCAAGACTGGACAAGCATCCAATGCTATATTCATTCATTTAAGTGAAAACTCTCACAGGATAAATTGGACCGAAAGTTCAGTGATTGCCAGATCGAAAAATTTCTCTTCAAGAAATCTATTGGAGTCCGCTATTATCCAGCTTACTTCCAGTTGTAATTTTAATCTTAGCCCTGGCATGTATTATTTGGACCCCTGTATTAGAAAAATGTTCAAGAATGACCTAAAAGATAAAATCACTGACTTAATTACAAGGTAGCTACTTGATATATATTTTCTATATATCTGTATGTTTAATATAATTTTTTTTGTAAAAATGTTCATCTTGCAAAAAGTGATTATTGTTTACAAAAAAAGAGAATTATTGTGTTGTACTAAAAATTTTTAGGTGGTCAGTCACGAACCTGTATAACCTTTTAATTGTCCTGTCCCTGCTCCTGAACGGTTGATCCTAATCCTTTGTAAAAACCTCTTAAATATTTAATCCTGTTTTGGCAGTTCTACTAATTCTTCAATCGTGTTGGATTCCCAGGTACATATGTTTCCTTTATAATCCCCATCTGTCATTTATATGAGCTTTCTTTGTAAACATACTTTTATATTTCTTCAGTCTGCCAAGTAAAGGACTAGTGTCGAAAGGCCTCGCAGCACTCCAGTGTTTCCGTTTCCTTCGTGGATTTTATCTTTATTTATATATTCATCACGTTCCATATTTTCGTGATTCAGTTGTACACACACATATATATATATATATATTTATATATTTAAATATATACATATATATATTATATATATAAATATTATATATATATATATATATATATATATATATATATATATATATATATATATTATTTATAAGGCCTTTTTTTACTTACATGAACTGACTCTGGAGTTTTAAACCTCCAACATTTCTGGGATAAGATTGCTGACGCCATGCCTTCCCTATCCTGCATACATTAACTAGCTACCACGTAATCAACGTATGCGCAATGGCTTTTTCTTTTCAAGATTCGAAACTGATTAACAAGTCTTCCTCCACCCAGGATCGATCCTGGGATTCTCGAAGGTGATTCGAGATTAATACCCAACAATACAGCTACATACTTATGTTTGTGGAAAACAAACAACGCCGGAGAAAATAAAGAAATCTGAACCATACACAAACACAATCACCCAGAGAGAGAGAGAGAGAGAGAGAGAGAGAGAGAGAGAGAGAGAGAGAGAGAGAAACGCCATCTAAATGCCTGACAGCAAGAAAACAATTGGTAGGGTTAACGTACATAAAAAAAAAAAAGAGCCGTTAGACCAGATCGTGAAATCTCATTATACGCCTGCCATTAACAAACAGGGGAGGGTTGGGAAAGAATTTGTTGGAATTTATATTCAAAATATAGATAAAAGTGAAATGAAAGAAGGAATTTAATAAAGTTTATATCTAAAGAATTTATAAATTAGGATTCAAAACTATAATGTTAAATGATTGAAGAGGATTTGTTAAATTTAACTGCTGAAGACTTGGTATAGCACAGAAGTTTGCTGAAATACGTCACGTGAAAACGTCATATTTTGTTTTTTTTTTTATTTCAACTCCAGCTTTTGTGAGCAACTGGAGTTAAATAAAATGGATACCTTAGATGAATCAAGTAAAGATTACAGGGGAAATAAGACACTGTAGAAGCAATACAACAATGGATATCCTAAGCTGTAAAAAGACAGTGATGATATACAATGAACCAGGAAAATAGTTATGTTCCTCTTTAAAAACTCCGAACAAAAAAAAAAAAAAAAAAAAATGTGCAAGTCATAGATAATTGAGGACAATAAAATAAAAAATTTCCTATATCTTGGGCAATAAAAGCAAATAAAATCTTAAAAAAAAAAACCATGCATAGGCCATGACACATGTAAAGATAAACAAATATAACTCAGAAATAGGATTCATGTAATGAACAAATGTAACTCGGAAATATGATTCGTGTAAAGATATATAACTCAGAAACAGGATTCATGTAAAGATAAACAAATATAACTCAGAAATAGAACTCATCTAATGATGAAAAAATGTAAATCAGAAATACGATTCGTGTAAAGATAAACAAATATAACTCAAAAATATGATTCATGTAAAGATAAACAAATATAACTCAGAAATAGGATTCATGTAAAGATAAACAAATATAACTCAGAAATCGAACTCGTCTAATGATGAACAAATGTAACTCAGAAATATGATTCGTGTAAAGATAAACAAATATAACTCAGAAACAGGATTCATGTAAAGATAAACAAATATAACTCAGAAACAGGATTCATGTAAAGATAAACAAATATAACTCAGAAATAGGATTCATGTAATGACGAACAAATGTAACTCAAAAATATGATTCGTGTAAAGATTATCAAATATAACTCAGAAATATGATTCATGTAAACATAAAAAAATATAACTCTGAAATAGGACTTATTCAATGATGAACAAATGTAACTCCGAAATATGATCACGTGTAAAGATAAACAAATGTAACTCAGAAATATGATTCGTGTAAAGATAAACAAATATAACTCAGAAATATGATTTATGTAAAGATGAACAAAATATAACTCAGAAATATGATTCACGTAAAGATGAACAAATATAAATCAGAAATACGATTCATGTAAAAGATAAACAAATGTAACTCAGTAATATAACAAGAGAAAACGTGGCTCGCCCAGAGGAATCAATAGGGGGTAACTGTAAGAAAACTGTATTTTAACCTGTCGTAACTACGGGAAAAAAACGGCGTTCCGTAGCTGACACAACAAACACAAAACCACTGGGAGGAAGAAGGGCATATCGGTAAGGTCGGCATACGATTTCAGACTTATGAAAATTTTTCTCATATTTGAGTCAATTTGCTCATACATGAGTAAATGTTGATTAATTTTCTTTCTAAAAAGGACTGAATCAAAGGTAGCCTCGCTCTCTTCTTCTGCAGGTACTACTTTGGTTCTGTTCCCTTGAGAAGGGAGAATGAGTCCTGCTCATCACATAGGATCATGTAGCAATACGGGCGTACGGGCGCGCGTGTGTGTGTGTGTGTGTGTGTGTGTGTGTGTGTGTGTGTGAGCAAAAAAGAGAGACGCAGAGATTGCTAAATATTTCGTATCTCACTGATAAGACTATTTCTTCAGAAATTTACTCATGATTCTCCTGCTATCTTCTGACAATTAACTTGTTGATATTAGTACAATATTAAGGCTTTTGTTGTCAGTTAAAGCAAAGCGTTCCACTGACAAAGCAAACTGGGTACTTGGGAGCTCTCCACCTCATGTTATATTTGAAATGAAAAAGTTAATTGCAAATAGCAAAGAACCGTTTCGCATTAGACGAGGACCCGAATTAAAATAATAATAAAAAAAGGGATCGCAAAAACATATTCTGAAGGGGGGCTTAAAATAAATGAGGAAATCTTTTACCAAATTTGTGTTAATATATTAAAGCTCTAACAGGGGCCGTGTTCGGAGGTTCAAAGAACTCGTTATCTGTAAGAGGGTGATATAAACTTCCCCATTACATTTACGAGCGTAAATCGTCCACTCTTTATCACTCGTAATCACCGAGAGGAAAATGGGGGGAAAATAATAATAATTCAGGTTAAGAAATGAAAAACTAAAAATTGGTGGGCAAAAACGGGAAAAGGAAAATTCGCGTAACGCTTGAAACGGCAGAGGGAATAAAAAAAGAAAAATAGAAATTTGCGTAACGGGTAGTAATATTAAACTGCCAACGAGGGCAAAGTAACCGAATAAATCATTCTGTACTCTTGTGTTTCTCTTCCGTAACAAACTACTTTGGAAAAGCGCACTCACTTATAATAACAGAAATTATGTAGTAGGGAAAAGCAATAGATAAAGGTAATACGGAAGAAAGTGTTGTAAAACCATTTTTATCCCCTCATACTTTTATTATTGTGCTTTCGCTCTCAGCAAAACTTTGGATTACTTTCTCCAGTCTCCAGCGAGTCTTTGCGAGACAGAGAATGAGGAAAAAAAAAGTAAACAAATAAAAAATGTGCCGAAGTTTCTTCGGCGCAATCGATTTTCTGTACAGCGTATAATGCTATATGAGCCGCCTAAGCCGCGGCCCATGAAATTTTCAGCCACTGCCCGGTGGTGGCCTGTCCTACAGCGTTACCAGACGCACGATCATGGCTAATCTTAACCTTAAATAAAATAAAAACTACTTAGGCTAGAGGACTGCAATTTGGTATGTTTGAAGATTGGAGGGTGGATGATCAACATACCAATTTGTAGCCCTCTACCCTCAGTAGTTTTTAAGAGCTGAGGGCGGACAGAAAAAGTGCGGACGGACAGACAAAGCCACCTCAATAGTTTTCTTTTACAGAAAACTAAAAACATGAACTGAGCTTCTTCACACAATGTGGCATGGAATCGAAAAGTGTATTCTAAGACAACGAAGGAATTTGACAGAAAAACTAAAACAATTTACGCATCACGCATTTCAAAGACTTTTCAAGTGGCAAGATGATATAATGGCACATCTTGACGGAGACAAAAACTACCATCATTGAAAGATACAGATGCCAGCAATTTCCATACAAATTATTGTCAAGCATTTGTAATAATCTTGGTCTGAAATAACCTGGCAACTGCTCCATATTAAATAAAGGTGGCAGATTATCGGTCTCTAAACTATGCAGTTTCGTACATTTTACACATTTTCATGGGTAAAAAAATGAGTTAAATATGAATAAAACTGAATGCAGACGATTCGGAACAAAAGAGAAATTTGACAGTTTCAACAGAAGAATGCCGTGATTACATTGACGAAGTCATAAATTGTTTAATGGTGCTTAGTAAAGCAAGCTGTTAACTCTTTTATTAATTTTACCTAATCTACTGAGATTTACAAATATTTACACGAAATGAGAATTCGATGAATTATAAGAGTAAGAAAAACGAACCCCTCAAGATCGGTTCAAGTCATATAAAACACAGAAATTAGAAATGAACCTGAACCATTAGTAATAGTAGTCGACCAAAAGTGAATTCAGTCTAGTCATTTCCTCACAATTCTGGCAATTGGAGTTTCCAGCCCTAGCCAACAACATCGTCAAGTGTTGCACAAGATTAACAGAATGACGGAGAGCGGCGGGCAGGGGCTGCATGTGTCATCTGTCCGACAGCGTTGTTGGGCGAAAACGAAAGGAAATAGTTTTATTTATATATACTTCATACTGCTATCCGGGCCCAACGACCGTAGTATGGAGACCACTGCCGCAGATAACAGCAAAAGATACAATTGATTTAACTATCTATCCGTCCGTGAAAAAAAAAAAATAATAGTTTCTTTTAAAATACTGATGTATATGTGCTCAAAAAACTCGGTCAAACGTGAACTTTGATAATAAATATTGCATGCGAACTATTAGAACATTTGGGTGATTAACAAGATTATTCTTAGAATAATAAGGTTAGAGAGCCAATTGAAGCCCCACTGTGTTAATTAATAATAATCGCAATAATATCATGTTTTCTCTACTAAGTATTCAGGGATGAAGACACCTACAAAAATATATTAAAAATCCCAAACATTTTTTTGTCCCTGAATAACTCTGTTCATGTATTTTCATCGGGTGGTCCGCAAGGGTCTCACCCCAGCGAAAAACCCCAACGAATAAAATTTGTTTCTTTTCAAAAAAGCCAGTTTATGACAGGAACGCAGAGGTAGTCAAGTACAAAAGAATCTAGATTCACAAAGGGACTCAAGATAAGGCGGACGCATTCATCATGTCATCCACGGCTGTCATAATCCTCCAGAGTAGCATAACAACGCCTCACGACGAACGCAGATCATAAACATAATTTTTATGAGTCAAAAAAGATTCTAATTCTTCATGAACACATGCAAAGGGTTGTACTGTACTTTTCAGCGGTTTCGTTCAAGTGTTTTTTTTTTTTTATTTATCTCAGACTCTTCTTGCACGAGATCCCGGGGGATGAATGGCGGAATCTCCTTATCTCGTAGAGATTTGTTAAAAAAAAAAGGGCGAATGAATAATAACTGGGACTGGGCTAATTGCACTTCACGGAGTACCAGCTGATGGTGGATGTCCGGGGGACAAAGCCCCGGTCGGTAAGGGTTTTTTTATGTGGAGTTACGTAAGACTGCGTTAGACTTGTCCATGTCAAATATCCTAAATACACAGTGTTACGTCACTTTATTCAGATGATCATAAGAATAAAAAAAAACGGAAGCAGGAGAAACAACTTCAACAGCGACAACCATCACTAGTTGTATGATTTTGGATACGTCGCAAGCCTGCCGATTTATATTTGTATTATAGACATCACATTTTCAAGCACATCTGATCTTGTAGAGTGGTCGGGCTGTCGTGCTGAAGACTGGAAGTCCCTTCACATAAGAGCAACGCACTGGAGATTGTATCTGGATGGGCGGCCACCAAATATGAGAGCCAATGGACATTGGCGCATAAACTTCTACGATTCATCCCACAAAAAAGGACACAAATCATAATAATTGCCTAGGAACTTACAACTTGCGACTCTGGAGAGAAAGGCAGTGAGTGATACTGAGTGAGAATAAGTGTGTACATAAAATCCCCGTTATCAGTATTCGTTTCATATTTCATATTTTTATTTTCTCTAAAAAAAAAAATACGTTTCTTTTTTTTAAATTGGCGTTCATCAAACCACTGAAATAATGCGAGGCCATTCTTTGGAAAAATTGGTCAATGAATAAGAAAAATATTTTAGGAACTAATAAAAAATTGATTTCAGACGGGTAGAGCAACCAAGCTTTGTATTTTGAAAAAAATGATTCCGCTTAGAACTACTACTACTACTACTACTACTACTACTACTACGAGAGAGAGAGAGAGAGAGAGAGAGAGAGAGAGAGAGAGAGAGAGAGAGAGAGAGAGAGAGAAAGTTCCGATGTGATATTCAACCAAAGCCCCCATTATTTTCTGAGAGATCGTTACTCTAATCCCCATTTATCTCCATTCGATCACCAGCGATGTAAATGGCCCAAAATAAAGAAAAAGAATCGGATGAGGGGGCGAAGGCACAACTAAAGAAAGAGTGAAATTTTCTTCTGAGGATTTCTCCCTCTTTTCTCCTCCATTAATTATCTTGTCAGGAGATATCAGGTGGAAAGAGAGACGGAAAGGGGAAAAAATGACCAGACGTCACAACCGGCCAACGAGATGAATTTCGTCCATCGGTTCAAAGAATCGATGACAGACGACAAAGTTTAACAGGACGATCACAAACCCGTTGAAACAGGGGGGGGGGGGGGGCAAAACAGCAGAGCGCTGAACTTACGGCAAAATTGTATCAGATTTTCAGGTGGAAGGAACCGGGTCGAACGAACGTGAGAGATCGATATCCGAAATAAATGTCGCAGTAAGGAGGTAGCGGAAATATTTCTGGGAGGAAACTTGGAAAGAGAGCGCGTGACATCAATGAACGAATCTTGTAGAATGAACGTGTGACATCAATGAACGAATCTTGTAGAATGAACGTGTGACATCAATGAACGAATCTTGTGGAGAGAACGTGTGACATCAATGAACGAATCTTGTAGAATGAACGTGTGACATCAATGAACGAATCTTGTAGAATGAACGTGCGACATCAATGAACGAATCTTGTAGAATGAACGTGTGACATCAATGAACGAATCTTGTAGAATGAACGTGTGACATCAATGAACGAATCTTGTAGAATGAACGTGTGACATCAATGAACGAATCTTGTAGAATGAACGTGTGACATCAATGAACGAATCTTGTGGAGAGAACGTGTGACATCAATGAACGAATCTTGTAGAATGAACGTGCGACATCAATGAACGAATCTTGTAGAATGAACGTGTGACATCAATGAATGAATCTTGTAGAATGAACGTGCGACATCAATGAACGAATCTTGTAGAATGAACGTGTGACATCAATGAACGAATCTTGTAGAATGAACGTGTGACATCAATGAACGAATCTTGTAGAATGAACGTGTGACATCTGTAAATGGTTGAAATCTTGTGGGATGAGCCAGTGAGATCAGTATTTGGAAACAAGCTTAAGGAAAGGACATTTGGAATCAATATATAGAACGAGACATTAAATTGTTGAAAGACCGTGAACGTTATCCATTTGGAATGAATTTAGTGGTTATAAGACGAATCAACCATGTACCTCGAATGGCGCTAAGGAAAGAAAGTCTTAGATCAACACCAGTGAGCGTATAAATTCTGAGTTAAGAATATGCCATTACTTTCAAAAAAATTTAAATCCCTTCAGAAATACTAATGGTCCCTTTACAAATGCGGTGACGTATATATCGAATTGCTAAGACTCACATAAAACTCATCACGTACAAACAAAACTAAAATCAAGTGTGAAGATAAATAAAAAGTGGAGTTGGCAAAACTCATGACTGAAAAAAGCGAGTAAATATAAAATATAAAAAAAAAAACTTCATATTTTGAAGGTATAACAGCAGTAGTAAGCGCGTAAAATGTAATAAAACTATAAAGCGTTATCCAAATTACGAAAATACTCTATATCATTTGTGTTGTCTTTTACAAACATCAGTGACGATAGCAATAAATGAATTGATAGCAGGATCTTTCTTTAAATCTTCAGCTCGAAACCCTTATGGACAGGTCAACCGACTATAAATAAACCCAAGATGCTCCTAAGGGAAATCAGCCGGCATAGAGAGACAAGTTCTAGGAAACGGTGATAAGTAAATAAATATGAGGTAACAGAAAATAAAACCGATACTCGTGAAATTCAGAAGACGTCAGCAGAGGCAGGAATGAATATGTTCCTCGCTTAAGTATATGAAGATCGGAAGATTCCACAAATGCACTATCCCACACTTTAGTTGTAGCCAAGATAAAACTCCCAGTAAACTAGCCAAGATAAAACTCCCAGTAAACTAGCCAAGATAAAACTCCTAGTAAACTAGCAAAGATAAAACTCCTAGTAAACTAGCCAAGATAAAACTCCTAGTAAACTAGCCAAGTATAACGATTAAACTCCTAGTAAGCTAGCCAAGATAAAACTCCTAGTAAACTAGCCAAGACAAAACTCCTAGTAAACTAGCCAAGATAAAACTCCTAGTAAACTAGCCAAGACAAAACTCCTAGTTTCATGAAATCCTACTGACACAATAAAA
The DNA here is from genome assembly GCA_039081455.1 of Macrobrachium rosenbergii. NCBI lineage: Eukaryota > Metazoa > Arthropoda > Malacostraca > Decapoda > Palaemonidae > Macrobrachium > Macrobrachium rosenbergii. The sequence goes on from JANJGK010000048.1 coordinate 6,410,113, forward strand.
AAACATAACCGTTTTGCTGGAGATGATAAAGATGACTCCACTTCTAAAAGATCCGACTAATCGCATATTGCACTACACGAGAAAGCACTCCCACTCAGTGCCCTTTCAAAGTCATAAGTAGTGGATTTTCTTTTGTCATGGATAGACTTCACAAAGGAACCTTTAACCGCTGCCGTCCTTCGGAAGGGCTTTGATCCCAATAAAAAGTGGACCATACAAAAAAAAAAAAAAAAAAAAACAGAGTGGAGTCCATTTGGTCAGGCCGTGTCAGCAGGGGGTCAAGCAATTGCGACTCAATACTGCCTCATGAACATCCATTGCTGCTGATGCTGGTGCTGTTGGCGCTGCCTGTTATTTTTTTCCTAGCAAAAACAGCACAAAAGAAACGCATAAAAATCGGCAGCCGACTTCCTAACAAGGCCAACTAGGGAATTGTTCGTTGTAACTTTTTTTTCTCGTCTGAAAGGAACGGTTAAAGAAATTCTCAAAAAATCAACGCTCGACATCCTAGCTTAAGCAACAGGGGAAGTGTTCTTCGCTGCTTTTTTCTGTATAAAAGCAGCGGCGAAAGAAACTAGGGAAGTAGTCGTCGCTCCTTTTTAGACAAGAAGGGCAAAGAAGCGCACAAAAATTAGCTGCAGGAGTCTAAAAGAAGCAACGGGGAAAGTACCTCATTTGAAAATAAGAAAAGTGAGAGAAACAAAATCTTTACTCGAAGTACGAGTAACTGCAAATTAAATATGGAATAGCGAAAAGATAAAGAAAGAGATGTTCAATAAATGAATAAATGAACGATGGCAAATATAAATGTCATAGAGGGTAGTTCCTCGTTGGACGAGTTGGTAGAGTTGCCGGCTAGCACTCTGCTAGGCCCGAGTTCGAGTCTCCAGCCGTCCAATGAAGAATTAGAGGAATTTATTTCTGGTGATAGAAATTCACTTCTCGGTATAATGTGGTTCGGATTCCACAATAAGCTGTAGGTCCCGTTGCTAGGTAACCAATTGTTCTTAGCCACGTAAAATAAGTCTAATCCTTCGGGCCAGCCCTAGGAGAGCTGTTGTTAATCAGCTCAGTGGTCTGGTTAAACTAAGGCGTGCTTAACTTTGTTACAGAAGGTAGAAAGTCAGATGGGAGAAAGATAATATGAACGGAGGTACAGTAAAAGAAATGAAAGAGGTTGCAGCTGGGGCCGAAGGGAAACAGCAAAGAACCTTAAGTGATACGTACATTGCACACATGAGAGTACACTAACCCCAAAAGGCAATAACACAAGGAATTCATTTGAGATGAGGTTGCAAGCTCCTTACCCTTCTCCACCCTAGTGGTAACTCAACTCAGCCAACTAAATACCTTTCTGTCTTTTTCTTCTTTACGATGGTTTGTTTCCTTTGCAAGTCTTTTTGACATAGTGTGCATTTTTTGTAATTTTCTTTATATTCTATTCTAAACAGCTAATGCTCATGTTCGTTTTATGTTTCCTTTTTAGCTTGAGAATGAGACGAAGACGAAAGTTGTACCTTGTGTTCTTAAAACCTCTTTGTAAAAGGCTTCGGGGATATTTGGAACTTCTTTTAAGTTTTTAGCAGCTACGAACTACCTTCATACACACACTCACACGCACACACACATCTCTCTCTCTCTCTCTCTCTCTCTCTCTCTCTCTCTCTCTCTCTCTCTCTCTCTCTATATATATATATATATATATGTGTGTGTGTGTGTGTGTGTGTGTGTGTGTGTGTGTGAATATATGTATATATATACATACTGTATATATATAATCAAACTTATTCAAGACATCAGTTTCTCACGAAGACAAGAAACTGAAGTCTGATTAAATGGTAAATATTCTTTTATAAACTGTGTGCATACATACATATATATATATATATATATATATATATATATATATATATATATATATATATATATATATATATATATACATGCATATATGTATATATGTATATATATATATATATATATATACATATACATGTATATATGTATATATATATATATATATATATATATATATATACATATATATATATATATATATGTATATATGTATATATGTATATATATATATATATATATATATATATATATATATATATATATATGTATGTATGCACACAGTTTATAAAAGAATATTTACCATTTAATCAGACTTCAGTTTCTTGTCTTCGTGAGAAACTGATGTCTTGAATAAGTTTGATTATATATATACAGTATGTATATATATACATATATTCACACACACACACACACACACACACATATATATATATATATATATATATATATATATATATAGAGAGAGAGAGAGAGAGAGAGAGAGAGAGAGAGAGAGAGAGAGATATGTGTGAGTGTGTGTATGAAGGTAGTTCGTAGCTGCTAAAAACTTAAAAGAAGTTCCAAATATCCCCGAAGCCTTTTACAAAGAGGTTTTAAGAACACAAGGTACAACTTTTCAAGACGAGCGTCTCATTCTCAAGCTAAAAAGGAAACATAAAACGAACATGAGCATTAGCTGTTTAGAATAGAATATAAAGAAAATTACAAAAAATGCACACTATGTCAAAAAGACTTGCAAAGGAAACGAACCATCGTAAAGAAGAAAAAGACAGAAAGGTATTTAGTTGGCTGAGTTGAGTTACCACTAGGGTGGAGAAGGGTAAGGAGCTTGCAACCTCATCTCAAATGAATTCCTTGTGTTATTGCCTTCTTCTGCAAGATGCTTTCTACAAAAGACAGGAATGGCTACTTAGGAAAAGACGATAATTATGCACGTGGTGAGTGAAGGACAGAACCCCTTTGCAGGTCAATCGAACAGCATACTTCCATCAAAGCGACAGGCGCAACCTGTTCACTCGTCTCCGACACCAGTGCAAACACATTCTTTACAGGTTCGTGTAGTCGAGTTTATAAGAGAATTAGATAAAGACAAGCGAGTTAATTACAGATCAGAGACACCAAATGTCCTCTGCAATACCATATAAAGCAACAGCAACAACAGTCCCAGTCATAACAACGACAAAAACCCACTGAAAAGCCTTAATCAAGGCGCCCAACCTAACTGGAGCTTGCAATCATAGGTGACACCACGGTTCGCTTTCCCCCATTTCAGCAAGCTCCCTGAAGCCTGAAATCAACGTCCCCGCGGATATTTTAAGCCCTGAAATTGGCAGCGCAGTATTTTCAGGGATTTTCCTGTTTCCCCTTTTGATAGAGGGATTCTAAACCTGCCTTGATTCCGGCGGAGAATTGCCACCACTCACACGGAACTATTAATCCGGGTAATGCCTGTTGCAGCTAAGGCACCTACAAGGCCCTTCTTGGAATTGACGCAACTGTTTCTATGGCAAAACACACGGATTAATTATCATACATTACAATTATGTTAGGAATGAACTGATTAAAATGGAAGGTGATTTTCCGGGTAATGACATAAATACAATGCTTTAGGGAATTCCCAGGAACATCAGCACAGTGAAACAATCGGATTACTGTTAATACTTCCCATTGCTCTAAGAATAATAAAGCTGGTATGAAGTGTTTGGTAATAGACATTAAATACAAAACTCCTTGGAATATGCAAGAATATTCGTACAGTATAAAGGACGGATGAATGTAATATACTTTTAAATATTTTGTTAAGAATGAAATATATTAACACTGTAAAACGTAAGGATTAAATGCAATACATTCAAATGTTCTGTTTTTATTGAAGTTTACTTTAATAATCTCGGTTGTGAAGTAAACTTGTATACTAATGTTCACCTATCAATCTTCGAAAACAAAAAAACCCGAATGATTTGTAATTCCTTCAGATGATCTGATAAGAATGAGGTTAGCTGAAATGAACATGATTTACTTTTTTATAGAAAGCGAATCTTCAAGGGGTAACCGTGTTATGCTGGAAGTAAAACTGCAATTCGAATATTCATCTTTTTTCCTTGAACTTATAGAAAGACCATTTCTCTCTCTCTCTCTTTTTTTTTTTTTACATGATGAGACTATGTATTATCAGTCTAATTTCTCCAATTAAATTTGTTGTATGTTTTGATACCAACTTTTTTAAAAGAGCAAAAGATGTGTCATCTCATTCTTTTCTCTTAGTTTTGCACTGTTTGACTATTACATAATTCATAAGTAATGGAGTAATAAATGAAGCTAATAACATTACATTTTTGCAAGATTACATGCACTGCACGCACAGTTATGTGCATGTTACATATGTCTGTAATATACATATATATACATGCATTTCATATCTTTGCTCGTACAAACGTCTGTGTAAAACACGAAATATATCCTAAGACTATAAAACCACTAATTCAAGACAACAGCTTCGGCAGGACACTGAACATGACGCGTAGCTTAAGTCGGGCTTGTGCAGTGCTAGAAAAGGATTTGGTTGGCTCTACCATTGGTTTTTGTAGCAAAAGAAAAAAAATATATAAAAATTTATCGGTGGCGTTGGGGTGGGAAACATATCAGTCTATGATTTAATGCCTCAATTCCTCTTTTTCATATGTGATTGAATATATTTGCACACAGGGTGAATTTTGCCTTCAAGGTGAATCGCATTACATAACTGCACAAAAGTGAAACAAAATGTCTAGCATTTTCACGAAATGAAAAAGATCTGAACTAGTAAAAATGATGCATTCGAAATACAGAGGTGACAGCCTTAAGCCGCACTACCGACTTATGCCTAATCGCTTCAAACGGCCACTAACTTACAATGGTTAATATATAGATACATCACAACGCACGACTTGATTTTACGAAGCGTGGAACAGAACGGAAAAAATTTCTAGAACTGAATCATGCATAAAAAAGAAAAAAAAAAAAAAGAAAAACGAATCATTCATCCAACTACAGAGGAGAAAAAAATAGTGAATAAAGGAACCAGTTATGAAACGCAGAAGGAAAAAAAATAACATTTCTAATAAAAACGATTCCGTGTCCGCAGTACTTAATTAACCGTGCGATTTTTCCCGAGAGCGTTTTACGCATCTGTCACAGCTCTCGTGCAAAAAGCGCCTTCCAAACATGAAAAGGAGAATCCGAAAAGAGAAATTTAGACGTTCTTTGAGAGAGAGAGGAGAGAGAGAGAGAGAGAGAGAGAGAGAGAGAGAGAGAGTATTCTTTTTTATCCCTTATTCAGCTCACAACGATCCCAAAAATGTTCCATATGAGAGAGAGAGAGAGAGAGAGAGAGAGAGAGAGAGAGAGAGAGAGAGAGAGAGAGAGGAAGTGTAATTTTTTTTCTGTTATTAAGCTCAAAGCGATCCCAAAAACATTGCATATGAGAGAGAGAGAGAGAGAGAGAGAGAGAGAGAGAGGAGAGAGAGAGAGAGAGAGAGAGAGAGGACAGAGAGAGAGAAATCTCATTATGTGTCTGCATTATCATGTTATCGTCCCGTCACCAGCGAAGAGAGAGAAAACAAAATCCCATAAAACGCGGCATTATATTGCTATCATATGTTACCGATAGAGTTCCCAAGAGAGAGAGAGAGAGAGAGAGAGAGAGAGAGAGAGAGAGAGAGAGAGAGAGAGAGAGAGAGAGGCAATTAGATTTTGCTAATCTCCCACTAAAACAACAGGCCAGTTTCAAAAACGCGTCTAATATATTGCATGAGAGAAGAGAGAGAGAGAGAGAGAGAGAGAGAGAGAGAGAGAGAGAGAGAGAGAGAGAGAGAGAGAGAGAGTGGGCGCCCATTATTCGAGGCAAAGCCTCAATAAAGCAAGGCAAGTCGGCCGTGAAACGACGCAATCAGACGGCTTAATTTGGTGCTCATGATAATGGCTAAGTGATGATGACGATCTTGATAAAATGCGAATCCAATTCCATTCCCGATTGTTAGGAATGGGCTCATCTCGATTCTTCATCTGGTGTCAAATGATTAAACGCTCTCTCTCTTTTCTTTCCTTCTCTCTTTCTTTCTCCCTTCCTTCTGTCTCTTTCTGTGACGTCATTCTCCACGAGGTTTTATATTTAACTTCCGTCTCCTCTTGCGGTAAAACATCCCTTGATGTAATACTGAACGAGATTATGCGATCTCTCTTTCTGTGTTAGTACTGTAGATGATGCAACGTTTAAATCCTCTCTCTCTCTCTCTCTATTGGGACCCAGAACTTGTTAATGAGTGCTAGTGTTACAACATCACGTCTTGTGAAAATATATTACATTTAAAAGCAGACTGATACTTTCCAGAGCCAGTCGCAGTGAGAGATAATACACGATATACAAAAATAAAGTGTATTCGTATCAACTGACTAAATGACTGATTAACCTTATGGAACCTGACGTCAGAGACTTGGAGAATGAAAAAAGGACTTGAAATTCTTTCCATGCTTTCGTGATCCCCTAACTACGTTAACGATTTTTTTTCAAATAGGAGCTAGATTACTAGAAAATATAAAAATCACCCACCGAATATCCTACGTTAGTGGGGAATATAAAGAAGCTTTCAGTCCGAACATAGATGAAAAGGAAATCGAATAATCCTAAATGGAAATAAAGCTACACAACACCAAAACGCAATTTCTCCTTCTTCCATGTATTAAAGGTTATTATGCAACAGGGGCTGACCGTCTAGACGTACAATATTATGGAACAAGGAGGCTGGGAAGGGGGGGGGGGAGGGGGGGAGAGGGGGGAGGGAGAAATTGCTTCGATACTTCGGGAAGATAAATGGTCATTTTTGCAAGCTGAGAAGGATGGCCTGGAGACAATGGCGCGTATAAACACTGGTTATTGGTACATTTCTCGGTCTCTTCATAATACATGAAAACATAAATGATATAGAAGTCCACAAAATGAAAACAAAACGTGATTTCCTTGATTAACTGAGAGAGAGAGAGAGAGAGAGAGAGGAGAGACGAGAGAGAGAGAGAGAGAGATCTAAACAATTATTGATTAACTTGAGAGAGAGAGAGAGAGAGAGAGAGGAGAGAGAGAGAGAGAGATGAGAGAGAGAGAGAGAGAGAGAGAGATAATCTAAACAGTTACTGACTTATCTTAGATTAGCGACCTGTCTCATTTCAGCTTACAGATTAACAGAGAGAGAGAGAGAGAGAGAGAGAGAGAGAGAGAGAGAGAGAGAGACTAACCAATAAAAACTCATATCAGGAAGGAGAGAGAGAGAGAGAGAGAGAGAGAGAGAGAGAGAGAGAGAGAGAGAGAGAGAGAGCAAAAACTCACGGAAATCGTTTATAAGTAGTTAACACATATCCATCAACATCACACCGTAATTTGATCAACTTAAAAATATTCCAAGAAGAAGAATTTGACGAATTGATTGGTCATCTTTTGCGATGTATGGGAGAGTTGACAAACACTATTCCAAGCGTCACCAACACTTCCCTTTGTCACACCGGACTCACATGAATTGTTCACTCGCTTTCCCATCTATCTATAATAACAAAATCCGAGAGGGTCTTGTTTGTCCTTCCCCGGGTAACAGTACGGGAAACATGACACAGCCACCCACCCCACGCAAACACATCTACTCTCCTCCTACAAACCTGTTTGTCCGCCCCGGTGGGGGGCGGGGTAGGTAGGGGAGCGGGAGGGTAGGGGAGACAGTAGCGCGCGCCAACAACCTCGTCACAATATAATTTTCGAGAGTTTTTCCTCATTAACATGACAATTTTCCTTCTGGTTTTCCTGATTCATTGTCATTTTTTTCTGTTTTTCAGATTCATTATAATTATCGTCTTTTTCATGTGTCGTGATCCATAAAATGAATCTTTCTTTTGTTTTCCTTGTTCAAAATAAAGTCCCTTTTGCTGTTACTGCCCCAAATCAATTTTCTTACTGTTTTTACCGATCCATAACGAATTTCATCCTATTTCCCCTAATTGATTTTAAATTCACTCTTTTCTTTACTGATTTATTTCATTCTCCTTCTTTTATTTCCCTTTATGAAAGGAGTAAAGGCCAAGTCGATGACGTCAGAAAAATAAAATACCATCGAGTCAACATTTGACAAAAAGCTCAAAACAGAAAAAGAAGAAAATGGGGCGAAAATAACATCGAGAAAAGGAGAATAAAACTTTTTATGAAACGCAGTGAGAAATATCACAAATTTCTCTTCATCCGAAAGAAAAGAAAGATGCCAAGTAAAATACCTCGACAATCTAAGATCTTCAGAGAGTAAATTGCTTATGACTAACAATACAAAAAATATCATTAAACCGTACAATTGTCTTACATGCGAAAAAAACAATATATTCAACGGAAATAATAATAATAATAATAATAATAATAATATAATAATAATAATAATAATAATAATAAATTCATGTTCAAACTCACTTCTTTTTTATTGAAATAAAGAGATAAAATAAAATTCAGTAAGTGAAAACACACAAAGCATAATATGAAACTCTCGGCGGTATTCCTCACGCTCGAGGAAGCAAGCTCATGGAAACAGAGGCGCTACATTTGCATGAAATAAGCAAGCAAGCAAGCAAGCCTTTCCTCCGGATCAGAAAGGCACAAGAAACATTCCTGCACGCGCAAGAAGGATAGAGACAGGGACTCTGCAAGGAGAAGCAGCAGGGGCTTCGTTCAAGGAGACATATTGGTCTGGCGTATAAGGAGATGCATAAGACAACACTGGCTGAGGTTCAAGAAATGTCCAGCAGTTTGCTATTATCTAGGGCGTCAAGTGTGCATGTGTGTGTGTATGTATGTTTGTATATATATGTATGTGTGTATATATATATATATATATATATATATATATATATATATATATATATATATATATATATACAGTATATCCTACATATATGCGTGTATACGAGTGAAAGAGAGACTTTAGTTAAGTAAATGCTCGCTGGTAATTTGATAAAAAATGTATACACCGACAGACGTGGCTTACTTGGGTGGGTGACTACCAAGAAATACCTGGGGCACATAAACCCCAAGAAGATCCTTGTGGCTAGTGGCCCCATCCTAAAGTATTTGCTGAAAACAGGAAAGGGAACATATTTTGGAGCCACACCCTCCAAGGAAAATGTCGTAAAAAAAGAAATGCACACATACATGCATATATATATTTATATACTGTATGTATAATATATATATATATATATATATATATATATATATATATATATATATATATATATATATATACATACATACATACATACATACATACATATATATATTACCTGCTTATACACTGTGCATAGATTAAGAGCCCAAGGAGTAAACAGCTTCATAAAATGGGCGAGGACCTTTTTCAAACAAGAGGGGTTGTCTCCTCCCAAACTGTCCTTAATTAGGCTTCCTTTTGCCACGGCTTCAGGGAGCGAATGTGAAACTTTAGACCTAATTAAGGAGACGCGGGAGTGACTGAGGACTCGCCTATCGCTCTTCTCCAGATGGCAGCTTCCCGTTCGGTACCCGACAGACGGACAAATAACGAGGGAGCAAGATGATATCACCGTCTGGGCGAGCTTTCATGGCATGTGTGTACTCAGCAAAAATTGGCGAGGTTTCATTATTCCCTTGGTTGTTCCCGCTGGTATTTTACTCTTTAATTTTTTCCCCTTTTCATGAAATTGGTGTCCGCAGGTCATGCCCTCTTGAGAAAGGAATCATGCGACGCTTCAAAAGAGCCAGCAACTTCAAAGTGACCGAGAGGAATTTTTGTTAAAAACTAATTACAGTGTATAATAGCTACGTGTTAAAATTGTGTATCAGTAAGAACTTGGATAGTTCACACAAAAGAAACACTTCACAAACGAGGAAAGGAAGAAAAATTTGAAAGAAGCATCGAGAGGGAAGTTCTCAAATTTTCTTCTAAAATTATGAAAACGATCATCAAGAGTCACAATAAGTGTCAGGATATGTCAGTATATTAATTTTTCATCCTTTAAATAATATTCACGATAATTTGGGACTTCAGTTTTAACGATAATTAATCATTTTTAAAGGTAAAAACAAAGATGGAAATTTGACTGGAGTAAATAAAAACCTAAACATGGATTTTATCATAATAACAGAGCAAGCAGCCTGTTCGCAATGCAATTACTCTCATTTATTTGCTTATATAAAACATAACTAATTAATCGATGACGTTTTTAATTCATGCACAATCAACGGGAATACCAAAGCAAAACTCAAAGTTATTTAATAACAAGGAAAATGACAAAAGTAGCGATATTTGATGCAAGCCGCAAGTGTATCTGACAACAGGGAGCACTGAGCTATTCAAATAGCGCAGACATCGCCCAGGGCAAAAAGCCGAGGAGTGACAATGTGACACGTATCTCGCCAGACGCCTCCGGACTTCGAGGGAAAATCCTTTCGGATTCCATTGACAAACACCTCCTCGCTTCTTGTTTTCGTCTTGGATGACGAAACGTTTCTCAAGGGTATTAATTGGTGGTGCACCTGACGTCTTGCTGTCATTTCGAATGCAGTCAGTTGGGGGAAATACGAAGCTATATAGAGCCGAATGGTGAGGTAAGACAAAACGTTTGTAAGCTTGATAAACGAATTTTGTTTTGTTCGTAAAAATCAATGCTTAATAGCAGCTCAAGAATTGCAAATAAAACCAAGGCCTTATAAAACCTACCAAAATATGTTAAAAACTTGAAGGTTAAAACAATGCAGCAAAAATAGTAATAACTGGAAAATGAGCGCTATTTAATTTTCTGTTTTAATATCAAAAGAAAAAGGACTAAACAGTGTCAATATTATAAGGAGAGACAACTGATAGAATTTCCTGAATACCTTGAAAAAAAATCGACAAGGTTTTGGCTCCAACAATTTATTATCTTAAATCAGCATTCAAATAAAAAAAAGACCCTAACAGAAATGAACGTTCAAAAACAAGCCTCCAAAGAAGACACTGACAGTATCTAATAAAAACACAACACAGGCGTTGGATCACCCTAATCAGGTAATCGCGGTAGGAAGCTAATGAATGTACTCTGCCCAACAAGCTTTTTCAAGCTGAAATTCTCTAATTAAAGATGTGTTCAAAAAGGGACAATATTAGACCAAATCAAAAGGATTATCGTGAGCACTCCTCCAGGAATTCCAAAGGAAGTCTTAAGGTCACCACTTTGGCAGAGTCCTCTCTACTGTCGCTTCTCATGGTAGGCCGGAGGCCACTGTTTTAAAAAATGGGTATCCTTCCAAGCTTTGTAAGGGAGCTCAGGGACCTAAGATTGAATGTGGGCCCCTTCTCCACCAGTTAATGCAGGAGCAGGTCTAATACCAAGGCTTGGGAAAATGATGACATACTCTATGACTCTGAGAGGATTACGCAAATGAAACTGCGTATTTCAAATTTTGAGTGTGATGTTTGTCGTTAGGAGACTGGGACAAAATTGATTACTTTATCCTCCTGAGAAACAAAGTTGTAGGCACACCGTGAGCAGCAATGTTTAATGGAGCCATGCATTCAAATAAAAGAATATGAATCCTGTTCTGTTCCATGGTGCTCCATGCCCCTACAGTTTCTTTGAGAACTTTAAAGTTTCTCTAAGAGAGAATTTTTAATGTTAGGTTTAACGATGTTGAGAGCGAGTAATATCTAGTCACAGGGTTGATTAAGTTGAAATCCATGCCACATAAAACCTAAGCAGCCCAGTCGAATAACAAGCATGGTACAGCTTCAGACCTGTATAGGCGAAAGACCCAAAAGCAAACTTATATACAATTCTGATGAGGTACGATGCAATACAAAGAGGAGACTCTTCCTCATCAATTCTCCCCCAGAAAGTTTTTCTGCCATTCGCCCTTCGAAAGTTGAATGAAAAGCCTTTCTTTTGTAAAATTTTAATATTTTAATAATGAAATGTCATGATGGGGAGCGCCAGTAACTTTACGGAGTTTTTACTATACAGAGAGAATCTTTTCATGCCGTTCATTCGTTCTTTGTTTAAAGAACACCACTGATAAAAAACGAAAATCAAAGACCACGTCATCACATCGTGTCCGGATTGGCTTGTGCTAAAACTATACAATGCTTATCACTCTCTTCGATGTTCTTACTTGTAGTCATGCCAGCGAAATATATTAGATCAGTAAATGAATCAACATGCCAGCGAAATATATTAGATCAGTAAATGAATCAATCGACTTTTTTTTTCTTTAAATGTGTTTTGATAAAACTCATTAAAAGACTACTCGATTTTAGTCAATGGTGTTTATATCTGGAATGTATTTTGTGAATATGGTTATCAAAAGACAGCTGATACAATAACCGGTTGTTTATCTAGAAACTGTCCTGTGGGAGATCGTCAGGGCAAGAGTTAGGCCATTTACATAATTATATTCTAAATCCAACTGTCTTTAGAGGCATTTTTACTTCATGTGTTTTAGATTCCCCTGCTTAAAAACTTAGTTGGCGAGTAAATGGGAATCACACTCAGAAACGACTTACATGTTTTAATTTTTTTTTTTTTTTTTTTTTTTTTTACAATTTAAAGAGTGGCATACACTTTGACCAAGCACTAATTACTAACGTCTGTCTGTCTACCCCCTAACGGTGTTCATCAAAAATCGACTAACATAAGGCCAACATAGGCAAAACGCTCGTGTTGTTCCTTTCCTTAACAGGAGAGAGAGAGAGAGAGAGAGAGAGAGAGAGAGAGAGAGAGAGAGAGAGAGAGAGAGAGAGAGAGAGAGAGAGAGAGTTCTGTGTAAAGCCCAAAAGGTGCTGAGATTCAGCAGCATTTCATTTTTTAATTCTCGCTGTAACAGGGAAACAGGACCGTCAGATATGGGTTAACGATCGCAATACCAACAACTCTTTTAAGCCCTGAGGTCGTTGGAAAGATTACGGGGCCCATAAATTTTAACTATGGATGTGGTGGGACGTAAAGGAAAATAATATCGAAAGAGAACTAAATAAACGAGAAACAAATATCATTATCCATGAGAAAGATAAGAGCTTCACAGAACAGACAATGATATCAACTAAGAATAAAATTAAAAATATTGAAGAGACGGATAATAACTTTCAAAAACAGACAAAACTGATAATAAATGAAGTTTGAAAAACTATTCCAAAAACGGATAAAACTTCCTAAAACAAACAACAATTTAGAAAAAGACCAATAAGCGACAGAAACGCTGAGAAAAGTAAAAAACGAATCGAGGTCAAGGAAGGGAACTTTGACAAGCGGCGGAGGATCATCTTGGGGAGCGCAGGTAAGCTCAAGTTTCGCCAGAAAGGACTGGAACCTTATTTCATGGCGTGGGAGCGTTTTTACACGCACCGTAAACGAAATTAAGAGTTCTTAGAGCCACGAATTAATTAGCAAAGATAATTTTTCAAAATGAAAACTTTCAGTAAGACTGAAAATGTTGAAAACATCGAATATTATCTCATTGTGGATGAAGTGAATACCATATCACCGTAACTGAACGGACGAATGGCACCTTCAAGGATTAATGCTCATGGTGTGCATACAATTTGGCTGTCCCTGCAGCTTCGAAAGGCTTTTATTATTACTCTCCCAAACCAACGACAATAACACGGACCCTTTTTAGGGCATATGTCTATCAAAATCTACGAGGGTCGTCAGTTGCCATAAGCAATATATCCTCTTAATTTGGAATCATCTCCTTCGGAGGTACAATAAATCAGGGCCACTGTAGCTTCTGTAGGAACCGATCTGAGATCCTCTTCTGCCGCCCAATGCGCCCGCAACTGCACATTTTCTTTGGAGGGAGTTCTTTAGGCCTAGACTAAATAGTTTTCCACATTACACTGGAGGTTGCACCCTGCATATTTTCTTTCGAGACTGAATCGCTTAGGTTTTGAATAAATACTTTTTCATTATACAGCCGGGCAGCACCTCAGTAAGGGAGAATAAGTATACCTTAGTTTACCCAGACCACTGAGCTGATTAACAGCTCTCCTAGGGCTAGCCCGAAGGATTAGACTTATTTTACGTGGCTAAGAACCACTTGGTTACCTAGCAATGAGACCTACAGCTTATTGTGGAATCCGAACCACATTATAGCGAGAAATGAATTTCTATCACCAGAAATAAATTCCTCTAATTCTTCATTAGCCGGCTGGAGACTCGAACTCAGGCCTAGCGAATGCTAGCCGACAACTCTACCGACTCACCCAACAAAGAACTGAGGCTTACAAGTTGTACGCCTTGCCCAAGGATGACCTGGACGTAACTGCTGCAATACAAGATGACCTCAGTCTATCTTTCAGCAGAGAGTTTGATAACCAGATTCAGCTTAATCTCAAAACCAGATTCACTTTTTTTATCGGAAGAAGAAAGCAAATGGCATCGGTGAAAAGGAAAGTAATGAAAAGAAAGTAATCTGATAGAACACCAACGCAGATTCCACCCAATGCCTACGTGAGCCTAGAGACAATGACGAATGTGGGGCAGTTATCACCGATAACAGGTGAATAAAACAAGGCCCGTGAAGCCACTGGGCGATTTAATAACAGCCATTAGGCCTCCCATTAAGGTCTATCCATATGATTGGAGGACTCGCGGTTCGTCGTCAACACTGATCGCTTCCAGTTTCAACCTCGATATAGAAAGCAGAGGCGTAGCTGGCATTCCATCAGTTGGGGGGGCCTAGGTGGCCCAAGATATTTTTTGGGAAGGGCCAAAAAAAAAATTACACAAAACTAATGTACCAATTCTATAATTAGCAAAATATACTATTCGCGAAGGTATATATCCATGTGAATGAAGGAAAATAATAGTATTAGTAATTAGTAAACCTGTATTTGAAATTATAGAGCTCAATTTTCAATTAATTTTCCACTCTTACTTGTATGCGAATGTATCAAATTCTGTATGGGCTAAAGTTTAGCTACAAAGGGAATTTCAACTTGGGGGGCCAGTAGTGGGCCAAGTATATGACTAAGGGGGCCCGGGCCCTCCCCTGGCCCCCCATAGCAACGTCACTGATGGTAAGTAACAAGAACGAAGGATCACTGAAAAGAGAGCAAAAGAAAAGCGTACGAGGAAGAGGACTGAGGACCACGAAAACGAAGAAAGTAAATAAAAATAAAAATGTAACTAAATACTGGAAGAAAAGGGAAATACATTACGAAAGAAATAAAGGAAAGAAGAGGACTGGAGAAATAATGGGAAGAGAAGAAAAACGAAAGATTCACAGAAGAGGGGAAGGAAAGTGAGAGGAAAAATATAACAAAGAAGCGATGACTGTAATGATGGAGGAGCTTTTACCAAAAGTGCGAAAAAAGATATGGTTCACAGTAAATATCAAAAGGTGAAAAGCTCATGAAAAATATTAAAACGAAAACTCATAAATAAATGCGAAAAAAAAAACTTCAAGACATCGTTCATCAGAACTGAAAGAAGGTCTCTGACAACTATTGAGACGAAAAGGTGAACACAAACATATATTAAAGGAAAAAAAAAAAAAACTCGTGACATGTACCGAAGCTAAAATAAATGAAGAAGATTTCAAACTTAAATGAAAAACGCTAGAGCAATTTATGACATGAAAGCACAGCGAAAAATCTTAGAAATATGCTGAAGCTGAAAACGTAACATTTAAATTCATTATATATATACATATATATATGTATATATATACATATACATATATATTATAAATATATATATATTATATAAATACATATATATGTTATATATATATATATATATATATATATATATATATATATATATATATATATATATATATATATATATATATATATATATATATATATCGTTTCACAAATGTATTGGGACATACTTTGCGTAACACCATCTCTCGTTATCAACCTACTATACAGTTCAAAAGGTAATAACATTGCAATTTTTAATAAATACAGCAAACTGGCCTGGAATTGACTGTACAAATTACATAAATATATTTCAAAGATGTTTATCAGGTGTAATCTAATAGACAATAAATAATATACACATATATATTTATACATGTAGTTATACAAATATATGTGTATACATGTATATATACCTGTAAATAAACATGTATATTTTTATATATTTATATATATATACACATATATATATACACACACAAACACATGGCTGGAAGAATGCATACATGCTCGAGTTAAAAGAAAATTCGCAGGCATATACAAACATAAATTACAGCCGACAGAACACAAATGGACAAAGATGTGAAAAAGAGTGACCCAAAACCGCCCAAACCACTTCTCGGGTAAAAGAAATCTGAAGAGAAACACAAGTCGAAAAACAACTAAATGACATAAGTCGAAAAACAACTAAATGACATAAGTAAAAAAACAACTAAATAACATAAGTCGAAAAACAACTAAATGACATAAGTAAAAAAACAACTAAATGACATAAGTCGAAAAACAACTAAATGACATAAGTAAAAAAAAACAACTAAATGACATAAGTCGAAAAACAACTAAATGACATAAGTCGAAAAACAACTAAATGACACAAATCGAAAAACAACTAAATGACATAAGTCGAAAAACAACTAAATGACACAAGTCGAAAAACAACTAAATGACCTATCTTACCTCAAAGCTGATGGATCCCTGATGCTCGGTATCAAACGTATTGAAGACGTAGTGGGCATAAGCCGTGGCGTCTGAAAGAGACGGAGAAGAAGAAGAAAATGAAATGTTTTAGCAAACATCTGCTGGGATCTACGTCTCACTCCACTTCCCCCTCCAACACCTCCCTCTGCTCGTCGCCCCTCCCTATTCCAGCCCTCTACTACGGCCATACCCCTCAATACTCAGTCCAGGACCCTCCTCTCCCTCCCCCATTCCGCACTCTCCCACAGCCACCTCCCACATACTCAATCTAAGATCTATGTCTGGCCCCGTTCACCTTTCACCCATCTCCCACCAAATCCAAACCATTCCAGATACACTCGATCCTCAACCCCCTGGCCCCTCTACGCACGCACGCACGCACGAACACCAACACGCGCACCTACGCACGCACGCACGAACACAAACACGCGCACCTACGCACGCACGCACGCACGAACACAAACACGCGCACCTACGCACAAACAAGCAGCCTCAAGAACCAATTTCTGTCTTTGAGCTTCCTTCGACCTTTCTGCCAACGGCCTTTATGAACTTCTTAAAGGAAGGCGAGAGGCTGTAGCATTACCCAGGGGGACGGGGGCGGGGTGGGGATGTCATAAGTGGGGCAGAGATATACCAATGGTAGTTACAATAGAGAGATGATTTCTTAATAATAATCAGTAATGAAGTGGGAAAGATAGAATTTCTTAATACTGAAGAGAAGAAATTTTGTAAAGACAGTATTAATATATATATATATATATATATATATATATATATATATATATATATATAGTATATATATATATATATATATATATACATACAGAGAGAGAGAGAGAGAGAGAGAGAGAGAGAGAGAGAGAGAGAGAGAGAGAGAGAGAGAGAGATTGTTTAACTTATCAAAAAGAAATAACTTACGTACTGCAAAATTACCTTCTAATCTCTTTATTTAGCAATCAATTCTTCTCCCTGTGCGCCCTCCACGTACAGAATATAACTACTGGCGATTAAAAGAACATCTTAAACTCTTACTTAGTTTCCACCCATTGAAGATCATTTCAGCTTAAAAATGATGCAGTTAGTCATGGAACTGGTAAAATATGGATTCACTGCTAGGAGAGAGCGAAAGTTTTAAGATTTAGTATAGTGATCTTATTCTAATTAAAACACATCAGTGTTATGCAGTATAAATGAGAAGATGATGAGTTTTTACTTTGCATGCTATGCGACTACAGAATCATTCACTTCTTCATTTTATTGATGTCGAAGTTTTTTAAGAATTAATTTAACACAATCTTGATTAAGCCTACTAACCACACGGCAAAACGCACATGACTGTTAATATGAAATTTGCGCCCTTCTACCTGATAAGCTATTAAAAAAAAACCACCATCCGGTTTGTACACGCAGGGTAATGCACTGCAAATCGGAAGGGCAGGGTATTTGGTGATTTTCAAACCACACCCCAGTGGTGATGTTAGTATTCTCTTCTGCCGGTAGCCCACAGGACTGGAAAGCGTGACTGATCTCAGGAAAGCCTAAATCCACCATGTAGAGGCCTTCTCCTTTTGCCGAGGGCCTGCAACCCCTCACTAGACGTTTCTATGCCTGGAGATATACATTATATATGACGCCCAACCATAGGGATTTACTAGGTAGCACAATGTTCGTGGCTGTACTCGGTAAGTGGATTAACAGAATGATCTGACGTGGATCTTTGCTGCCGGGTAAGTGGTTCATCCATGATTCAGGTGTGTATGTGAGAATGCGGGAATGGCAGTGCTGTTGGCTTTTTTCTTTGGATATAACTCTTCACCCCTTGTTAAGGTAACCGACTTAGTGTTTTGTGTGTGTATAAGAGAATGTACTTGTGTGCATATATATACTGTACACATATATGTGTGTGAATGTATATATGTATGTATGTATGTATATATATATATATATATATATATATATATATATATATATATATATATATATATATATATATATATATATATATATAGAGAGAGAGAGAGAGAGAGAGAGAGAGAGAGAGAGAGAGAGAGAGAGAGAGAGAGAGAGAGAGACACGCTAAACTTCGAGATATTGAACACCCCTAAAGCATTTGCAACAAAACAATTATAGAAAGGAAATTATTCAACTTCACAGAAATAGAATATAATGATTAAGTTCGCCAACAAGTATTCTATCTTTCTCCGTATACACAAAAACACAAACACATACATACATACATACATACATACTGTATACTGTATATAATTTCAGCAACCACTTTGTCTTATCAAACTGGGTGTGTATGCCATGGTACGGCATTTGAGGCCGCAGCCTGCAACATAAGGCCCAAGGCGGTCATTCAGCGAAGTAAAAAGAAAATAAAAAAATGATAGCAAGTGCAAAGATTTGAATCCTAAATTTTAACTTAAGTTTAAATCTGGGAGTTACCATAAAAGTCATATAACATTCTTTTCTTATGAACACTAGTGTGGTCCTTTATTTTCCACATTTATATTTTCACACGTAGATAAATATATTCAGATTATATGCTTTAAAATCCAAACGAAAAAAAAACGAAAAAAAAAAACCAGTAAAATATAACCTTCACTTCGCATACCATAATAGCCATCTCGTAAGTAGGATACACGAATACATCGGTGCAGATAAAGAGATTTAAAGTCACTACCAGCCAACGAAAGGATTACGTTTAAATAAAAAATGGAATAAACTGAAGTTACTGAACATTAAAAAGTGAAATTATTTTTTGATAAGAGGAATAGGAATCTTTAGTTAACGATGAGAAACGGGTAGGCAAATGGTCATATATTATGAAAATGTAATTGTAATTCTGTATAGGATAATAACTTTAGGAAACATTCACGTATATTTAATCTTAGAAAGAATATACAAATGTTTTGAATGCTCTCTCTCTCTCTCTCTCTCTGTGCCTTGAATGCCATTCCGTCTCTCGCACCACTCGGAAACACTCTCCCCCGCCGGAAAAATGGAATAAAATAAACAAGGCAATCCAAATACAACTTCAAAAGGCTCAAACCCCATAACTGCGTCGTATGGCGGAAACCTCGACTTGATAGTGACGTCAGGATCGGTTCCCTGTCACCAGTTAAAGCTAGCTATCGAGACCCCTCCATTACCACAGAAATCCCGACTCCCTCTTGTTTCTTTCCTCTCGTTCCATAGATCTAATCTACTCGACATTACACTGTAGGAGTGATTGGATCATATTCATGCGACGTCATCCCATCATCTCATAGCCGGACGGGTCTTAGTCTCCATGGTAACGGATGTCAAAGCGTTCAGAAGCAAACGGCTGCGACTTCGACTTCGTTCCGCTGTGAAATTGTTAGCGTTAGTGTAAATTCTGCCGAAATGTTGATGAACTGCGTAGGAACTGTGGCCCAAATACTAACACAGGCATTTTTGTTCCATATTGAAGTTTAAATCGAACCGGAGGAGAAAAACTAGTCATGCATTGAAACATCCATGGGACAAGCGGAGTTGTGGGTGGGAGAGTAAGGCCGGAACCCCGTCAGCAATATGCGTTAGTAGCTGTGTTAGTTAAGCTTCGACTGACGACGGTAATTACTGGTAATAATGATTTCAACCTGAGTTAATGTTTACTTGTACAACACACTGAGGATGAGAGGAAGTCGAACGCCGAATTCCACTAGTAAATGACGTCTCAGTCAGTGTGTGAGCCTTTTGTCATTTTACTTTAATGAATGTTTTTATTAATAAAATTCTGTCATCAGCGGATAAAATATTCGACAGCTAATACAAAATACACATAAACTGGATGCATACTGAAAGCAGCATTACGCCCTGCTTCGACATATTTCACGCTGCATTTGTACATGATAAAAATTCAAGATTTACGCGAGTATATGAATGTTTTCATACCACATGCATCAGTAGGAAGTGGATATTGTTTGCATAGATGCTTGCTTTGGCTGCACACACACACATAAATATATATATACGTATATATATACTTATATGTATATATATTAGATTTAAAAATTTGTCAACGTTCAGCCTCATTTTAACTTAATCATCTGCATCGTGGATGAACCCCATGTGCAGAAAAGTTCCACTACAGCCACTTCATAAACTTACGCGAGAACTAAACGCACACACACACACATACATAAATGGATGTATGTATATGCGTGTGTGAGTGTACGTTCCAGCATAACTCTGAAACTTGGTATACATGTGACTTGCTATCTGGAAAAGAATACTGTGGGGGTAAGACATCACTAGCACCAAAGGGCACCAAGGGGGGAGGGGATGGGAAGGGCTTCCCTGAAAAGGGGCTGGTTCTGCCTGTAGACTTAGTAACTAAATAATCTCTAAGGGTTTATCATACCTCATTTTGGTATACATATGACTTACTATCTGGAAAAGAATACTGGCACCAAAGAGGGTGACATGTAAAAATAACCGAAAACGACAGATATTAGTATCTAATCCACAGTTTTCGAGGTTGGTGAGATGAATAGTGACACTCCCAATGCCCTTTAAGTCCAAGTTCAGCCCAGTTAGGAATGGGGGGAGGTGTGAGAAAGGGTGAAATATAAAATGTTAGAAATGTTGGGCAATGTAATTGAAGCAACTATCTTACCAGGAAAGGGAGAGGGTGAAACAGTTTTTATCCCACGGATACCACTCATTCCAATGGATCTCCCTTTTAACTTTAAGCGATTGCAATTCCCAGTGAGACTTGCATTCCTGATCACGATTAACAAGGCACAGGGACAGTCTATTCAACGCTGTGGAGTGGATTTGAGATCGTCATGTTTTTCCCACGGGCAGCTTTATTTTGCTTGCTCAAGGGTGGGTTCACACAAGAATTTATTTATTCTTGCTATTGATGGTGAGACTAAAAATGTTGTTTAAGATCAAGTTTTGTGTTAAAGTAGTATTATAGTGAATTTGTGAGAGATTTTACTTCATAATTTGTATACTGTATTTATATTTTTAAAAACCTATAAATAAAAATTCTATGATATTATGCTATAGACAGATTTGATTCCTTTTCCTGTCTAACAGAAGGTTCGGATAAATAAACATCCCGGTGGGTGCTACGTTTTGGGTGTGTTCTATGCTTTGGGTGTATTCTAGGTCTGGGTGTGTTCTATGCTTTGAGTTTTTACTGTGCAACGCCGGGTGCATCAGCTAGTATATATATATATATATAAATTTTATATATATATATATATATATATATATATATATATATATATATATATATATATATATATATACATACATACATACATACATACATACATACATACACACACACACACTATATATATATATATATATATATATATATATATATATATATATATATATATATATATATATATATATATATATATCAATCGAAGGAAAGACCTCAGACGGGATACATAACGGGAAGGGTTCCAATGCATACATCTTTTTGATACTGGTGTAGTTTTATCAATGCGATGTTTCAGGGACCAGCCCCCCTTTCAAACTGAAAATTACAGTAATTAAATAAAATTGCAATAAAAATACTCATCTAAAAATACACAATTATTATATAGCAAATTAAAAGGACACCACCGAAACTCAAGGACTTGTCCAATAGAAGAAGGAAGACGAGTGACTACAATTACAAAAGCATGTCCGTTATTTACGCCAGGTATAGATGGGTGGAGGAAGTTTGGTTTTTCAGTAATTGTGTATATTTATGACTATTTTCATTGTTATCTTATTTTACTACTGTAAAATTTTCAGCTTGAAAATGGGATGGTTCCTGAAATGTCGCATTCATAAAACTACGCCACTGTGAAACAGACGTCTGCATTGAAACCCTTCCCGCTATATATATATATATATATATATATATATATATATATATATATATATATATATATATATATATATATATATATATATATATATATATATATATATATATATATATACACACACACATATATATATATATATATATATATATATATACAGTATATACAGTATATATATAAATGGATGTTTGTATACATATGACTTACTATCTGGAAAAGAATACTGTGGGGACAAGACATTACTGGCACCAAAGGTGGTTTTGGGGGTGGGAAGGGGGTGACACGTAAAATAACAGAAAACGACAGATATTAGTGTCTAATCCATAGTTTTCGAGGTCGCTGAGATGAATAGTGACACTCTCGATGCCCTTTAAGTCCAAGTTCAGCCCCGATAGGAACGGGGGGGGGGGGGGGGCGGGTGAGAAGGGGTGAAATATAAAATGTAAAAAATGTTGGGAATGTAACTGAAGCGACTGTCTTAATAGGAAAGGCAGAGGTGAAACAGTTTTTATCCCACGGATGCCACTCATTCAGACGGATCTCACTTTTAACCTTAAGAGATTACAACTTCCAGTGAGACTTGCGTTCTTCAAATTGTGTATATTTATGACTATTTTCATTGTTATCTTATTTTACTACTGTAAAATTTTCAGCTTGAAAATGGGATGGTTCCTGAAATGTCGCATTCATAAAACTACGCCACTGTGAAACAGACGTCTGCATTGAAACCCTTCCCGCTATATATATATATATATATATATATCTATATATATATATATATATATATATATATATATATACATATATATATATATATATATATATATATATATATATATACAGTATATACAGTATATATATAAATGGATGTTTGTATACATATGACTTACTATCTGGAAAAGAATACTGTGGGGACAAGACATTACTGGCACCAAAGGTGGTTTTGGGGGTGGGAAGGGGGTGACACGTAAAATAACAGAAAACGACAGATATTAGTGTCTAATCCATAGTTTTCGAGGTCGCTGAGATGAAGTGACACTCTCGATGCCCTTTAAGTCCAAGTTCAGCCCCGATAGGAACGGGGGGGGGGGGGGGGGGGGGTGAGAAGGGGTGAAATATAAAATGTAAAAAATGTTGGGAATGTAACTGAAGCGACTGTCTTAATAGGAAAGGCAGAGGTGAAACAGTTTTTATCCCACGGATGCCACTCATTCAGACGGATCTCACTTTTAACCTTAAGAGATTACAACTTCCAGTGAGACTTGCGTTCTTGATCACGATCAACAAGGCACAGAGACAGTCTATTAAGCACTGTGGAGTGGTTTTGAGATCGTCATGTTTTTCCCACGGACAGCTTTATGTTGCTTGCTCAAGGGTGGGTTCACCCAAGAATTTATTTACTCTTGCTCCTGATGGTGAGACTAAAAATGTTGTTTACTATCAAGTTTTGTGTTAAAGTGGTATTTTAGTGAATTTGTGAAAGATTTCACTTTTTAATTTGCATACCGTATTTATATTTTTAAAAATCTATAAATAAAAATTCTTTGATATTACACTATAGATATACTCGTATTTGATTCCTTTTCCTGTCTAACAGAAGGCTGGGATAAATAAATATCTGAGTGTTCTACTTTTTGGGTGTGTTCTATGCTTTGAGTTTTTACCGTGCAATGCCGGGTACGTCACCCAGTATATATGTATATATATTTATGTGTGTGTCTATGTTTGTGAACACGTGTGCTTGTGTATGTATGTGTCTGTAGACGTTAGACTGAGCAAAATAAAAAGCACGAAACAGAAGACCAGAGTTCCTCCCCCCTCCCGCGTGCTTTCGTTTCTGCCTTCTCAATTTACATCATTTCTCGAAACTGCACCTCACATTTAACATCGGCTGAGTCTTCCTCATTCCTCTTTTCCAATCTCAGATCTGATACTGGGATGCAGGGCCTCGCCAGACACTGAAATATCTTCCGCTTGATCTTTCCTAAATGTTACACCTTTTTCTCCCTCCCTCCAATTCCTATTTTTATTTCCACCGTAGGGTTTCCTAAATATGTTCTTCTCTCCCCTCAGAAGAAATGTGAAATAGCGTCTTCCTGTATTTTCCTTTGATGTGTTCCCTAAATATCAGTCCATCTATCGCCCAAAAAATTAATAAAACGCATGATTTTATTTTGAAATGTTTCCTTAGTATTATTCCTTCTTCGTGAAA
>JANJGK010000048.1:6439738-6452428 GCA_039081455.1 Macrobrachium rosenbergii
TCACTTTAAAAAGTTGCAGTTGGATGGTTACTAAAGAAAGCTTCCAAACTTGCGTCTGTATCAGTTTTTAGAGTATGGATGGAAAGTCTTTAGGGCGTACACCCTCACATGTCGCCAAGAAGCACCCATTGCCCATAATGGAAAAAATCAAGGAATGGTGGGTGGCGTGAAATGGGGTTATTAAATTATCATAATTCATATAACCTTCCCTCCTTTAGGAGACTAGACTATCATTTGTTTCGGGGTTAAACGATTTGCCTATAATTTTACTTTATCCTTAAGGCCACTGAGCAGTGTTACTCGATCCGTCGGCTAATGCTACATGAACAAATCTCATTCTGTTTTCCTTGGATTAGATTTTTTTCATAATCAGGGAAACATAAACACACTGAAAACGTCTGTTTCCACCAAAATAACATTTATTACTGGAAACTTAAACAAAATTACTGCCGTAAAAATAGGCAAAATTAACTAATATGAAACTCAAGTGACTGTCTTCAGTGAGCCACAACTCACATGCCATTAGACATCTCGCTTGCCGAACGTTTTCAGAGTAAATATTGATTATGTCGTTGAGAAAGGTTTGGGCATTTTGAGATGAAACACCATATCGTTTGCTCTGACTGAGGAATCCTTCTAAACTTCTATAGTATCATCAATATATTAATTCACCAAGACCATTAGTCGCATTTCTCTATCCTAGTTCACGGAATGTTTCGTTCTTCACTATGTAAAAAAAGCAGAAAAGTTAAAGATACCGGAAGTTAAGTAAGGAATGACTGAAAAGCCCGGATAAAAATTGCAAGGCTGAAAACTGTACAGATGCAGAAAACTTACAGTACCGTGTACTGTACAGCACAAACCACCCTGTGTAGTACTCCTTACGTCTTAATTTCATTCTCAAACATTCCATCTGCCATATGTTTGATTAATTGCCTGGCTACTACTGGTGTTATTCTTTACCTTTCTTTGATTCCAACCTTCTTTTTACCTTAGCTTTTTTTTTTTTTTATTCCCACCCTTCTTTTTACCTTACCTTTCTCTGATTCCCAACCTTCTTTTTACCTTGCCTTTCTTTGATTCCCAACCTTCTTTTTACCTTATCTTTCTTTGATTCCCAACCTTCTTTTTACCTTAGCTTTCTTTGATTGCCAACCTTCTTTTTACCTTACCTTTCTCTGATTCCCAACCTTCTTTTTACCTTGCCTTTCTTTGATTCCCAACCTTCTTTTTACCTTGCCTTTCTTTGATTCCCAACCTTCTCTTTACCTTACCTTTCTTTGATTCCTAACCGTCCTTTTACCTTGTGGTTAATTAACTGATATTGCTATTAATTCGGCACCTTTCTCTAATTCTTAATAATAATAATAACAGCTTGGAATACACTCACATTATGTATGAGGCCTTCACAATGCGAAGGGTCTATCGCCATTTTTCTAAAAATCCAAATAACGCCAGAAATCGCGTTTGAAAATTCGCAATTTTCAAACAGCGATATCTCAGTTCATTTTTTGAGATATTTTCGTGATTTTTGTTGCATTATGAAGCAAACTCTATCCACTTTATGGCTCTGTGCATTCTTTTGTGGAAAAAATAAAACAGAATATGATATTACGAGTTAATTGGAAGTAACTTTTTTTCCGACAGCGACGTTATTTACAACATTTTTTCTAAGTTATTTTTCAAGATAAAAAGTATCGTTAATATTAAAAAAATGGTGATTCTCAAAGAAGAAGAAAAGTACTTGACGTTAATACCTTTGAAATTAAAACTGAACGTATTTTGAAGTCGCAAAAGGCTATTGTTGTTTTTGTTTTTGTTTTAGGTTTTTTCGGTATTTTTTTTCTTATATTTCTTGAACCAATAAATATTTCTCAAAAAGGTTTTTTCGCATGTTGTTTGGCAATGTTTTAGCTTTCCAGAAATAGAAATATGTTTGTGAGCTTTGTATCTTTAAAAATAATTGTGCTGTGAATATTTTTGTTAACGCATGTATGGTAACAGAGCGTGTGTAAGTCTATCTGTAACATGTCAATTTCAGTGTATAATATTTTTTTGTGTTTTTATATTTATTTTCAATCTATATTATAAAAAATAATGGAAAACATACAAATATTAATAGCCTATAACACCTGACTTGCAATAATAATGAACAAAAACCTGCATTTACCTTACCGATGTAAACATTCACTGATTGGCTGACGCATAATCTCGTTCTGCGCGCTGATTGGCTGAGCAGCCCAGCTGGCTGAGATAGACCCTTCATATTGTTCATTTCGGGCTCGGCAAAAGTTATATACGAAGGCACAGTCTTAGCAGCTCACAAGGCTAAAAAAGTGCATGTTACTAGATACGATTCTGCGACCATGGGAGCATTCGAATTTTCATTTTCAACTTACACAAGCTTAAACTTGAATAAATTCTGGAGCTTTTGGCAGATTTTCAAAAAATGACCCTCCGGACCGATAGACCCTTCGTGTTGTGAAAGCCTCATACATACATACATATATATATATATATATATATATATATATATATATATATATATATATATATATATATATATATATATATATATATATTAGTGCTACCTTAGTCTTTCTCGTAAGCAGTTCGTCTGCCATCTGTTATTAGAGGGCAACACTTATAATTTCCTGAATGATCTCTTGGCCAATCACAAGGGCAATAATTCTACGAAGACACTACATTGCTCTCATAATGAAAAGCGTAGCCTTACAGGCAAAACTTCAAAGCTAAAGGTAGGAGTAAATAAGCAATATGAAAATAAACAAAAAAACACGTTCTTTGCAATACTGACCCCTTCGGTTCCATTGAGAGTCCTGAGAGCTCACTGTGGAATTTCCTCTTGCTAGAGTCCTACCACACCCTCGACATAACCCACAATGGCAACAGGATGGTAACCCTAAGGAGGTGACTTCAGTCACGCCACAACGTTGGAGCAATGCACAAGCCCCTTGATGACTAATCAGAAATGCTCAAATGATTCAAGAGCAGGATAAAAGTTAAGTATGTCTTAGTTTAACCAGACCACTGAGCTGATTAACAGCTCTCCTAGGGTTGGCCCGAAGGATCAGATTTCTTTTACGTGGCTAAGAACCAACTGGTTACCTAGCAACGGGACCTACAGCTTATTGTGGAATCCGAACCACATTAAGACGAGAAATGAATTTCCATCACCAGAAATAAATTCCTCTAATTCTTCGTTAGCCGGTAGGAGAGTCGAAAGCTTGGCCAACAGCGTGCTAGGCGACAACTCTACCCATCCCTCCAACGAAGAACTTTCATGAGCAGGATAACTACGGGTGGCTGGGGTTTGCTGAAGTGGTGAGCATCACCACTACGGTCCTAAACTACATTCTCCCCGCCATCATGAGAATATTTTGCTGGAAGCCTGAATTCAAGACCCTCACTGGATCTAAAGGATACAATCGTATGAAGAGCCTGTTTCTTTGTTAATTTTCATATTTAGTTCTTATTCCTCCTTTTAATTCTGAAGTTTCGAGTGTAAGGCTGCACCTGCCATTATACAAGCGTAGAATTCTTCCCCTTATGAGAGCCGTGAGTTGAAGGCTGAAATGGTTGCTGGCATATAAATGGGACAACATATCAGGAATGTCTTTTCTTTCAAGGAAATTGGAAAAGTGTTGACTTTAAAAATTAAATGCCACTTATGCAATAGCATAAATATGAATATATATATATATATATATATATATATATATATATGTATGTATATATATACATGTGTGTGTTACATACACATATCTATCTATCTGTCTATCTATCTATCTATCTATATATAATATACTGTATATATAAATATATATATACAGTATATATATATATGTGTGTGTGTGTGTTTTGTGTGTGTGGTTGTGTGTGTGTGAAGAAATGGAAACAAGATGTGAGAGATAAAACCCGGAATTCAATCCCTCTTCTTGATGACGCAGGCTCATTTCAAAACAGCATCAACCGCACAGTCAAAGTTCTCCTCGGTCACATCGAATAAAGAAAATCAAAAGAATCTCAGGTAAGGGAGGCCGAGAATCTTGTCAAATATTCAGGAGGAAATGTTTTGCCTCTACATGATAGAGGGGCCTCTATCCCCAGGGGAGGTCTTGGATACATGGATTATTCATAGCATGTCCTAATCTTAATTCCTCCGGGTCCAAATGTTTTCAGAAAGTGGGGAAAAAAAATCACCGGGATATAAAACGGCCACATACTGAACTACCAACTGATTGTTACATTTTTATGTGTGTGTGCATTTCCTTCTGAAAACCTTAAAGTCCGAAGTAGCGAATGAAACAAAAAAAAACCGCTTATTTTCAGATCTTCCAAAACGCATTACGATTTGGAGGGGAAGAAGTTTTTCTCTTTTTTATTTCTTCCTCAAGATTATAGGATTTTCTGGGGGAAAATAGAAAATATATCCAAATATAAAAACCCCAAGAAGTTAAGAGCAATCTATACAAGCAAAACATAGTTTTGGTCAATGTTATGTTTATATGTTTATATATATATATATATATATATATATATATATATATATATATATATATATATATATATATATATATATATATATATATATATATATATATATACATAATGATGTGCATGTGTAAATATATATGAATACATTAATGTACAATATTATATATATATATATATATATATACAGTATATATATAGATATACTGTATATATATACATAACGATGGGCATGTGTAAATATTATACATGAATACATTAATATCTTATATATATATATATATATATATATATATATATATATATATATATATATATATATATATATATATATATATATATGAATGAATGAGAGAGAGAGAGAGAGAGAGAGAGAGAGAGAGAGAGAGAGAGAGAGAGAGAGAGAGAGAGAGAGAGAGAGATAGCAATTCCCTAAATTTAAGCGGTCTCTGAAAATATGCAGCATTGCAGCCGGTTCGAAATGAACACTGACAATCAAAAGGGAAAATATCCAGTAATGGATGCAAAAACTTGTGATATGATCATAGTTTTATCTTGCTTGGAAGCTTAAATCAACATTGGTGAATTATTCGAGTTGCACTTACATCTGAACAAAGGAATTTTATAATCAATACACGGACATTATAATCAAGAGAAGTTCAAAATTTTCGGTTAGAATATTCTCGGTACTCCTGACATGATTTTTTATTTTTCTGTAAAAGAAAACTATTGTGCCGGCTTTGTCTGTCCGTCCGCACTTTATTCTGTCCGCCCTCAGACTTTAAAAGCTGCCGAGGGTAGAGGGCTGCAAATTGGTATGTTGATCACCCACCCTCCAGTCATCAAACATACCAAATTGCAGCCCTCTAGCCTCAGTAGTTTTTATTTTAAGGTTAAAGTTAGCCATAATCGTGCTTCTGGCAACGATATAGGATAGGCCAACACAGGGCCGTGCTTAAAGTTTCATGGGTCGCGGCTCATACAGCATCATACCGAGACCACCAAAAGAGATATCTAATTTCGGTGGCCTTGATTATACGCTGTAGCGGCTGTACAGAAACTCGACTGCGCAGAAGAAACCGACGCATTTTTTATTTTTTTTTTTATTTTTTGTCTCCACGGCCACGTTACCTGATTTTGTTTGTGAATGCTTTCCAGGTAGGTTTATGCGAGGTGAAAACAGTTTAGCACAGTCTTTATATTTTCTTCTCTTTTGCAGATGATTTCTATCTTTTAGTGTAAAAATGAATGCTTATTTAATGGATAGTTCATATATCGTAACTCTTGCATATCATCTAAAGTACATAATAACGACATAACACCAAACATGAATTTATAAAATACACAAACCTGTTCACATGCGCGCAGACGCATATCTACATATCTATTTATATATCTTTCTTTCTTTATATATATATATATATATATATATATATATATATATATATATATATATATATATATATATATATATATTCCATACAAGGTTTCGAAGATATGAAGATATATGTTTTTACATGTATATTTCATTACTAATCTTTTTTATAGGAATTAGCTGTGCATACTCATTTAACAAGCGTTTGTGTCATTTTTCTTTTTGCTTTGGTCTTTGCTGTACCTGATAAATGAGACACAAGTACAACGGTTTAAATATCATGCAGAATGAAAATGAAATACATTTTGCAAAAAACAAGCGATGATTCAAACGCTCATATCAAATCGTGTTTAGTTTCCAATCTGGCTATAGTCATATACACTCATTTAAACAAAAGGAACTGACAAGAGTAACTGACGTAGCATTTCATATTAATGGTAAAATATGTTTGCATTTCACACGACTACCTGAACAGAACTGCAACAATTCACATAAGCGTGAAAGGGAAATATATTTTTCAAGTAAGTAATTTAGAAAGAAAAATATATTATTATAGCAATAAAGAGAAAAACACACTTGCAACTAATACTAAGAATGTCTGACGTGATTGAAGGCAACTGAAAAATGCAAAAATGGACTTCTCTCAGATAAGCAAAAGCGCACACATAAGAAGTGTCCCGAAAGGTAGAGAAGAGGCATGCCGGCTAAATGTAAAAATCTAAATAAATTATCTCCGGCGCTAAACGTTAATGTGATTTGAAATTGGGAGGTACCCTAATAACCAGGCATAAAGAAGAAGATTCCCGAAGTCCGCAGGAGGTGAAATCGGGGACATCAGAAGGCGGTTTTTTTTTTTTTTTTTTTTTTTTTTAACGGGAGCCATGTAATACGTACAGCAATACGTTAAATCGCAGTCGTCGGATCACAGAAGGGAAAAAAAATTAGAGAAGAGGAATATTCGATGGTGGGTGCAGTAACATTTGAAGGAAAGAAGGAATATAGGATTTTGGCAAAGGCCAAGCGCTGGGACCTACAAGGTCATTGCTAAGTAACCAATTGGTTCTTAGCCACGTAAAATAAGTCTAATCCTTCGGGCCAGCCCTAGGAGAGCTGTTAATCAGCTCAGTGGTCTGGTAAAACTAAGGTATATTTTCTTTACAAGGTCATTCAGCGCTGAGAGTTCTTCGTTGGGCGAGTGGGTTCCGTTCTCAACTAGCACTCTGCTGGCCGCGAGTTCGAATCTCCGAACGGCCAGTGAAGAATAAGAGGAATTTATTTCTGGTGACAGAAATTCATTTCTCGCTATAATGTGGTTAGGATTCCACAATAAGCTGTAGGTCCCGTTGCTAGGTAACCAATTGGTTCTTAGCCACGTAAAATAAATCTAATCCCTCGGGCCAGCCCTAGGAGAGGTGTTAATCAGCTCAGTGGTCTGGTGAAACTAAGTTATACTTTTTTTCATTCAGCGCTGAAAGGGAAATTGAAAGTCGAAAGGTTTGCAAAGTGTAACAGGAGGAAAACCTCGCAGATGCTCTTTGAAACAATTGTCAGGAGAGGGTTGGCAAGTTAGATAGAAGAAAGAGAATATAAACGGAGGCACAGTTAGGGGCCGAAGAGACGCTGCACCGAACCTTAAGTAATGCCTACAGTACACCGCATGAGGTGCGCTGACGGCACTAACCCCCTACGGAGACCGTAACGTGTGAAGAATATCATGCCAGCACTGACGCACGACTCAGTCACAATCAGTAGAAGCAACGGGAAAGTGGGCGTAAGTGGGAACTTGTCTCAGCTATTCTTAAGCTGAGATAAGGGCAGTCCCGCAACCTTGGTTGAAAAGGGCTTCTTCCACTGGGAACCCACTTGTCCTTACGTCTTCGAATTTTAATAATAGTTTGTTTTATAAAGCAACTCTTAAAAAAAAGTGTGAGAGGTCCATGACTGTGTCATCAAAAACGAAGTCACTTGTAAATGACTAACATGATAGTAGTGTCTTTACTGTTGAAAAGTTACTAAATTTCAAGTAATATGAGAGAAGCGTCTGTAGTTAACGTTATGTTTTTTTTATGCTCTCAAATTTATCATGAAGTCACAGTTAACCTTGTATTATCAAAGGCGACAGAATCATCGTGTCTTTTTGAATCAAATATAAAATGACATCTGTCACTCACTATTCACTACTGATTGCGCAACTACACACAAAGTCATACCATACCATCTCAATTAATGTTACAATGTCAGCTAGATACGATTTAGTATTACATAATCGTTCAGTGACAATTGGGCGCCAATCAACAATGGTGAATAAATATCACATATCGAATAACAATAACAATAACAACAATTACAGTTATACTTAATCACTGCAGCAGCATCTGTTCATCCCATTTTAAGGTATGACATAAATTTTCCTTATTCATTAAACTTACATACTAGAGTATATACAAAGGTTTTTGCTTCGCATATTTCTGCTAGCGCGAGAGAGCGGCATGTAGTAATCCTGATATATAACACACTGTCATGACGAGCGTCATTACGTCTTCATGGAAGTGGGAATTTCTAGACTAACGATTTATTCTAAGAAATCTCTCTCTCTCTCTCTCTCTCTCTCTGTACATAGATAAATATGTATATGTACGTGTGTGTGTATATATATATATATATATATATATATATATATATATATATATATATATATATATATATATATATATATATATATATATATATACACGATAAGGAAAAATGAAGCCGGAGGTAAGGTCCTAAATGCTTTTGTCGATTAGGACGCTGCCAAAAGTACCGGTACATAGAGAAAGAACATTACATTTTACAATACATGATGAAAGTATGACCGGACAGTAATTAACCTCCACCTACTCCTTCCAGAAGTCAATGATTTTTTTAACGGTTACTATGTTCTTATGTACTGGGCTTTCTTCCTTTCTGTCCTTCTAAAAATTGCCTAAGCAGATGAATCAGTCACCCCAACACCTTAGAGCCATTTTCCCCTCGTGGTATTTTGCACAATATATATATATATATATATATATATATATATATATATATATATATATATATATATATAATATATATATATATATATATATATATATATATATATATATATATATATATATATATATATATATTATATATATATATATAAGGGGAGATTGTTCGCTGCATTCCCTGCATCATGGATGTTATGGGGCTTATGAGCCGGTGTTCGCCATTCGTAGATGGTCACCCATCCCTCCGCTTACCAGACCCAATACTGAAAATTTCACTGATCGGATAACCAGCTGTATGGCAAAACGAGCTACTGTCTTCTATATATATATATATATATATATATATATATATATATATATATATATATATATATATATATATATATACATACATACAGTATATACAAATATATATAAAAACTTTATCACATACACAATTGTTCTGTGCATTAGTACAATTACTCACAGGACCTCATTCAAACTGGATGCTATCTAGTGGAGATGTTTATTCAAAAAAAGTTACGAGCTTTCTAGGACAAACAGTCCTCATTGTCAGGTATCCGTACAAATGACTCTACTGGTCACCTTTTACAAGTTACGTATGTAATTGTAATAACCACAATGCGCTCTTAACTTTTCGGATACGCTTGTCACTGCAAAGCCTTTGACCCAAATGGAGCATATAAAGTACTCTGACGTCCGTAGCAAGATTCGAACCTGCATCCACAGCATCAAAACGAGGTGACGTTGCCGACCTGACCACGAGAAGGATAAAAGTCTAATGCCCCTCACAAATACATTTACCTGTCACATTTAGACGCACTTGGCAACGAGGGTGAGGATGGGTCTATTCCAGCTCTAATAAATTTATCTGAATTCGAAAGACATATGTATGCATGAGCGGCAACAGGCTTTTACCCTTCTCGTAGTCAGGTTGGCAACATGACCTCGTTCTGATACTTTGGATGCAGGTTCGAATTCTGCCACGGATATCAGAGTAACTTCATGTTATTGCATCTGGATCTAAGGCTTTGTAATGACAAGCGTATCCAAGAAGAGTGAAGAGGGCTCTATTGTACTACAGTTACATAAGTATATATATATATACATAAATATACATATAAATATATATATATTATATATATATATATTACTCCAAACAACATAATATCACTGTACATCAAGTAGGTTCTTTGAAGATAGAAGCAGAATCTCCTCTTCGGAGCCTTCCGCATTATTGTGGTCGTCTCTGAAAGTAATATATATATATATATATATATATATATATATATATATATATATATATATATATATATATATATATATATATATATATATATATATATAGCTATACGTATACGGGAATTACAGAGATTTTCTCTCTCTCTCTCAAAAGCTTGTCCAACTCTCTCTCCTACTCTCCCTCAGCTCCCCAATACCTCTGGTACTTTTTATTCGCTGTAATAATCCAATTACCAATCTTGACCGATTGGGTAGAATCCTGTCTCCCATTTCACAGATTTTCGGGGCACAATCTACGTTCGTCCACTTGCATGCCTGTACAGAAGCTATTAAGAGATTCAATGAAGCATTAGGGGAGCGAACTAGATTTCATTGTCAATTTACAAATTCTCATTTAAACTGAAATAAAACCACGTTCCCGAAGTAATTAACCTGTTATCATTGGCCAACACAAATCATTAATAGCTCTCTGGTTTTAGGTGGTATTCAAAAGAAATGAGCAGTAGCATCATCGAATACAGCGGCAATATCGCCATTTTTGGTACCGAACACCCCCATTGAAAATTATTATCTTTAATAATCTTAGTATCTGTCTTCCCTATCATTTTTATAATGAAGTCTCTCTCAGTTAAGGCGATGTTTAATCATAATCTCTCTCTCTCTCTCTCTCTCTCTCTCTCTCTCTCTCTCTCTCTCTCTCTCTCTCTCTCTCTCTCTCTATTTTTGTGATGGAAACTCCCACTGAAAACAAACTTTAGCCCTAAGTCCCTCTCTCTTTCTCTTTCTTGTACTAAAATCTTCCTATCAAAATGATCTACACCCTCTTTCTGTCTCTCTCTCTCTCTCTCTCCCTCTCTCTCTCTGTTGGCTATGATGACGTCCATATAAAAACATTCTTCAACTCGATTTTCTCTCCTTTTGTACTGAAAACTTCCATTAAAAATAATATTCAACCAGCCTCCCTCTCTTTCTCTCATTTTTGTACAAAACACTTCAAAGGAAAGCGACTTCAGCTCTTTTTCTCTCTTCTCGTCTCTCTATCCCCTTAAATTTTCGGCTCTGAAGCATGCGATCTAATTATCGGTTTATGGTAATTGGCCCCTTTTGTCTGCAAGGAATCCGAAGAGGCGTCGACAGGAGCTGCGCTGAATATCCTCTCATCCATCCTCATTAAGGATTCGATAAGGCCGAGGATAAATGGTTGCGTCTGACGGGCCTAACATACTCCCGGCGTCAAGAGGCCTGTTTATATCGAGGAACGAATGCCGGGGCCATTAAGTAGGAATCGGGCGAAATAAGCGGGATTCTCCTATGAGTAATGGGTGCTCCTGTCAGCGGTGACTTTTCCTGAGAGAGAGAGAGAGAGAGAGAGAGAGAGAGAGAGAGAGAGAGAGAGAGAGAGAGACGGGAATAGCTTCACAAATCAAGGATGATTACACTCCAATACAATTATGCGTAAAGAGAGAGAGCGTAAAGAGAAAGAGGGCATTAATTTGTTGAGCAAAGCTTTAAGTAACAGAATGGAAGTTTATACGCCTATAAAAACTTCGTAAAGTATAGTGATAAACAAACTAGACATCAGTAAAAGGGAGAACATGAATAAATTGCACTTATAAATGCATAACAAGGGACGACATTAAGGGAAAAATAAAGTCTACTGAAAATACACAGGAAGAACGAGAACACAACAGCCTTCAAGTGAGTGGTGTCACAAATTCGCCAAACCGGCTGACCCACGAGTTTGCAAATTGTACTTGTACCTCTGGAGTCGTTCTGGCAGAGTAAAGGGCCTAGACCACGCACTTGGACCAAGTAATGAAAAAAATAATGCATTTATGCATTTAGGCAGGCTACTGCTGCAGAAAATGTTGTTTCCTAGCTTCTGGTTTAATGCTACTCAGTTTGCTAGGAGTTTTATCTTGGCTATAACCGGTATGTGGAATAGTTTGCCCGGTACAGTTGTGGATTCTTCCGGTCTCCAAATATTTAAACGCGGGACAAATTCATTCCCGCTCTGTGCCGACGTCTCCCGAATTGTAGGTCTATCGGTTTTATTTTCTGTTCCCTTACATTTGTTTATTTTTAACTCCATTCCTATAACTAGTCTCTCTGCGGGCTGATTTCCCTTTGGAGCACTCTGGGGCGTATAGTCTGTTGACTCTGTCCATAAAGGTATTCGGCTGACGATTTAGAGAGGAAAGAAATATATTTGTGTAGCAGTGCACTGATATACACAGACCAGTGTGCACACAAGACAAAGGCATAACACATGAAAATTATCTTCATATACGCTCCTACAGATGTACTTAGACGAAATGAAATAAAAACATCAATACCTAAGTCACAGCTTTCAGCAAAAGAGGCTGAGTGAGATTTAATAGAACGAGCCTAAAGTGTTCTGCGCCCAAGGAATTCAAAACAGCCCCCTTCGCTGGTAGGGTGGGTATCATGACCATGATATCCAACTTATATGGATTAACTCAGTTGGTAAAGAATCGGATTCGCCTTTGCAAAGTCCGTGGTTGATACCGACCTGCACACGCT
>JANJGK010000048.1:6452528-6472528 GCA_039081455.1 Macrobrachium rosenbergii
ACACTAGTACGAACATCGGAACAACATCACAGATAATGATATTTAGATTTCAACTGATGATCAGATACCATCAATCAACAACAGCATTACTGGATTCAACTGAATTTAATCACTGCAACATAATATAACTTACGTTTCATGAACTCATAAAAAAAATCGTGGGCTTTAACCTGAGTTGTAGCCTTGGAAAAAAGTCGATGTCAGATTTATTGTTGGAAAATAATCGCCAAACAACAAGGTACCTTAATTCTAAGTTTCAACAAATTTGCCGTTTAAATGAACCTGTGACCAGGAAAAAGGATCGAAGTACAGGTTATTCAGCGCAACTAATCATCCACTCCAAGGTATCTCTTAACTATCGAGTTCCGTTAAAATCTGGGAAAACTAAATTCTTTGGCTTTTACTTTGTCTCGTGACTTTGAAGAATTGGTCAAGACTACAATTATATTGGAATAACAATTACTATCCCACAAATTACCGGCAAACAAAGAAAAATAAAATGAAATGAGACGTGGCTTTGAAACATAAGCCACAAACGTCAGTATTACCTAAAACATTTTCGAAACATACTTTCGTCTTAATTCTGGAAACTATGGACCTCTAACTGTCATAGTTTCTGACATGAGACCTTGTAAAACAGGCCGGGGTAAAATATACAAATGAAAAAAAAAAACTACCAAGCTAGTAGCTAAATAATTTTATGATAAGAACAGATTTTCATTATCACTTCTTAATACGTCTGCAGTTGGTAATACAAGGAATTTCCTCACACTGAATAACCTTCAGCAAAATCAAAACATAAAATAGAAATAAGAGAAGATGGTAAAGAGCACCAAACATAATTAATTATTAAATCCAAACAAAATTTTTATATGAATAAAATGCAATTGAGAGATAGTTCAAGATGTAGGTAACCAACTATTAGAAAAAATATACTATTAATTAACTTATTGATGTAAGGGCATAAAAAGGATTCGATAGATAAAAAATATATTATAATAAAATGATAATTTTTCCTCCTAGTTAAGGTACATGGTGGAAAAATTTAAGATAGGTCGAACACATACAGTAACAACAAAATTAGCAATTTTCAGCTTCCGTTTCAAAGCACGTAATTTCTACGAACAAAATACAAAACACTACACCCGGCGATGTCTGAAATCTTACGGTGGTCACTCTGAAATACAATGGTTACTATTTTTTCAGTGACATTTTGAGAAAAATCTGTGATACTTGACACTTCTCGTCTCTTTCTCTTCTTACTTTCTTTTTACAATAACAGACCTAGAACACGGATAATAAGCCCGTATTATTCTCCTAACGGGGAAATATACCTTTTGGGCCCAGTTATAATTAGTTAAAGTTCGTCTTGTGAACGTACATCACTATTCGAACTTAAAGAAGCCATATTATCTCCCGAAACCTCTACAAATTTCCTAACACAGTCCTACAGCCGCTGGAGATTACAACATTTGCTTTAACAAATAATAATATTATTATTATTATTTCAGTTGATGAAAACTGTTCACATGGAACAAGCTCACCAAAGGGGCCACTGACTTAAAATTCAAGCTTCCAAAGAATGCTGGTTTCAACCTCCCACCGCAGACCCCACAGTGCAGCAGTAACTGATTATGATACAGAGCCAGTGATATTTCATCGTCCTGGGCTGAGACGCGAACCCGCGAGATCTGAGTGGCATGTCACGGCGCTGACCATTATACCAGCGGACCAGCTGAATCTATGAAAACCACAAATAAAACGTTATCAGCTCCTCGTAAGTTAAGTATACCTTAGTTTAACCAGACCACTGAGCTGATGAACAGCTCTTCTAGGGCTGGCCCGAAGGATTGGACTTATTTTACGTGGCTAAGAACCAGTTGGTTACCTAGCAACGAGACCTACAGCTTATTGTGGAATCCAAACCACATTATGTCGAGAAATGAATTTCTATCACCAGAAATAAATTCCTCAAATTCTTCATTGGCCGGCCGGAGACTCGAACGCGGGTTCAGCAGAGTGCTAGCCGAGAACTATACCGACCCGTCCAATGAGGAACTGTCAACTCCTCGTAGGTAAAGTACAACTCTAGCAAGCCTTCGCGTTTAAGCAGAGCTTCAGGTTCTGAAGAGAGTTACTTCAGCTCCATAGTTCCTCGTTGGGAGAGTCGGTAGAGTTGTCGGCTAGCACTCGCTAGGACCGAGTTCGAGTCTCCGGCAGGCTAATGAAGAATTAGAGGAATTTATTTCTGGTGATAGAAACTCATTTCTTGCTATAATGTGGCTCGGATTCCACAATGAGCTGTAGGTCCCGTTGCAAGGTAACCAACTGGTTCTTAGCCACGTAAAAATAAGTCTAATCCTTCGGGCCAGCCCTAGGAGAGCTGTCAATTAGCTCAGTGGTCTGGTTAAACTAAGGTATACTTAACTTCAGCTCCAGCTGATCCGCTTTCTGCCTTTGCTTTCAGTCAACTTCGCCTCATCTCTTCCCACCTAGAAGTCCAACTTCCCTTACTTTGCCTTCTTCACTTTTCAATTCAAGAAGGAATTCTTCGGGTAAGGCCAAGGGAAGTCTAGACGGTGAATCCGTGAACAGGTTCAAATACTTTACAATAATCAAAATTGATATTCTATGTTAAAAGCAACGAGCAGCAACGATTAAAATTCGTAACTAATTTAACAGTTGTATCGTTCCAACCCGCAGCCCTCAAAGATAAGAAATGAGAAGACAATTTAGGACCCTCTGCAAGACGTTTTACGGTGATTACCTCCTTTCGTCTCAACAACCAATAACGATATTTTAGAGAGAGATAAAAACAAAGAGGAAGACGTCCGGAGGAATTAGATATTAAGAGGTGTAAGAAAAGATGATGGAATGAATCGCTTACGCGAAAATGAACTTCCCCGTGACCACCTGTAACGTTATGAATTATTTCCCAATTTGCCATTTGTTACAATTCTCGCTGCTTTCCATAAGTTTCCCTTTGGCGAATTCCGTTATTTATTTAATTTACCGTTTTGCCGTAGTTTTCTGAAACTGGTCTTTGCTCCTTTAAATATAAATACACTCATGCATTTCACACACCCGTATATATATATATATATGTATACACGCGCACACACACATATATGTATATATATACAGTATATATATATATATATATATATATATATATATATATATATATATATATATATATATATATATATATATGCATTCATGTATGAGTTGGGAACTAATGGCTAAGACATATACATATATATATATATATAATATATACTCGTATATATATATATATATATATATATATATATATATATATATATATATATACTGTATATATATATATATATATATATATATATATATATTAGTCCCTTCTCCTCTACATACACACACTATCATACGTAACTATCATACGTATATACATGTTTTCATGCATGCACACACATATATATTAATGTTTACATATATATTTATATATCATCGACTCCAGTGCAGCGTGAATCATAGGGTTACAGTGAAATTCCGCCTCTCGTGGCTTTCCAGTGACTTAACTTTCACAAATCTCCAGACCCCCTATTCATAGTAATAATTATCCGAGTAGGCCTAGGTCTAGCTCTCCTGGTGCTTACAGGAGCCCAGTTGACACTATCAGGTACCATCATCCTCTTAAGGATTGCGAGGAGGACGTATCCAGTCTATCCCTGTTTCCTTTTCCTTATTATTTCATTCACGTACGAAACTTCCACAGTTCCCCTTATCGTATCATTTTTAACTCTATCCTGCCATGTGAGTCCTAATATTCTACTTAAAACTTAATTCTCCACAAAATCTTTTAGTATAAGTAGGTATACCTTAGTTTAACCAGACCACTGAGCTGATTGACAGCTCTCTTAGGGCTGGCCCGAAGGATCAGACTTATTTTATGGGCTACGAACCAATTGGTTACCTAGCAACGGGACCTACAGCTTATTGTGGAATCCGGACCACATTATACCGAGAAATGTATTTCTATCACCAGAAATAAATTCCTCTAATTCTTCACTGGCCAGCCGGAGACTCGAACTCGGGCCTAGCAGCCTATCTTTTAGTATAACTGCACTGTCATACCACGATCCATCTCCGAACAGTATTAAAGATCGTATTAATCCTATGCAAGAACAAAGCAACCTAATATAGGATTTTGGCCAAAGGCCAAGCGCTGGGAACTGTGAGGTCATTCAGCGCTGACACGGAAACTGACAGCAGAAAGGTTTGCAAGGTGTAGCAGGAGGAAAACCTCGCAGTTGCACTATGAATCGATTGTTAGGAGAGGGTGGAAAGTAAGATGGAAGAAAGAAATCCTAAGTAAGCAATTTCGATCGACTTGCTTTCCAAATATTATTCATCCTCCCCACATCTCGATTTGTCATTTTTAGCCTGTCATTAAATTCTAATTCACGAGAACCTGTACAGAATATGAGTAATCTTAAATATCTGAAAGATTCAGCCCCCATCCTTATTTCATCTTGGTGAATACTCTGCTCCCTTTACCTTCTACTTTCTTATATTTATTTCCAGTCTTATCTCTTTAAATATATACAAGAGAACTTTTGTAAATCATTTGGAATTTCCGTGATTAAAACATTATCTGCATTTTCTGAGTCTGTCAAGTTTCTTTCGTTATAGCAATTAAAACCTTCTCATTCATCTCCGACGACTATTTATATACATTATAAAATCTATGATGAGGCATACAGCAAGGGTGAAATAACATTCCCTTGTAGCACCCCAATATCTACTAAAAATTCACAAGACAAGACCCCATCACAATTAAGTCTGTATCTATCTTGTTCATGGATAGTTTCATTTAGCTTACCTATGTAACAGAAATGCCATTGTGACCTAAGACCTCCCATAATATTCATCTGTGGGCGTTGTAAAATATCTTCTCGCAATTAACGAAATCCACTAGAATGGGATTAATATACACCCACCCACACACACACACACACACACACACACACACACACACTCTCTCTCTCTCTCTCTCACGCGCGCGCGCACAAACACGCTTACATATATACATACATATATATATATATATATATATATATATATATATATATATAT
This sequence comes from Macrobrachium rosenbergii, assembly GCA_039081455.1. NCBI lineage: Eukaryota > Metazoa > Arthropoda > Malacostraca > Decapoda > Palaemonidae > Macrobrachium > Macrobrachium rosenbergii. The sequence goes on from JANJGK010000048.1 coordinate 6,457,644, forward strand.
ATATATATATATATATACACACTCATCATAATATCTGTGAGAACAGCAAAGGTGAAATAACACTGCCTTGTAGCACCCCACTATTTACTGCAAATTCGCTTGAAAAGACCCACCAACATTAACTTTGCATCTACCTTACATATTTAACAGGAATGTCCTATTAAAGCAAGAGCATTCCATATTGGTCTGTGGACGCTGTCAGATGCCTTCCTTTAATTAACAAAAATGAGCAGAAGGGGTTTCCTAAATTCCATACACTGTTGCAATGCGCAATACGTCTTCACTGTTCGATTAGTACAACTCCTTTCTTGTCTAAAATCAGCCTCTTCATCTTTATGTTTTTCATCACTAAGGAAAAAATATAAATATATATCATATTTATATACATATATATTTATAAATATACAGTATGTATATATGCCCTTTCACACAGACTACCCAGCATGCCAATTATCTATTAAACAAAGGAAAAACCCGGATTTCCTCATACCCAGAATATCCGACAATCTGTCGTCCACGAAAGTAAAATAACTCCACATTCCCTGGACAAAAGTATTCGAACAAGCCACCAGTGCCCGTCCGAGGGAAAGTAGGACAGTCATTTCGGGGTTCCCTTATTCCAGGGACAATGCAACATCGCACACAATGGCAAGTCCAGCCTCAGCCCGCTGCAGAAGTTAATAAACTTTTAATATTTTGTGGCGACGGGGAAAACAATCATTGTATAAACTCGGTGCTATCAAAATGTATCGATACTTTTTAAAATTTTTTTTTTAGTCTAAAAGCCTTCGCTTCGAATTCGGATAATTCTTTCATTTATCTTATCGTTTTCGTTCTCGACAGTATTTTCCGTAAATCAGAACTACTATTGTTGTTGTTGTTCACTTGTTCCATTTCATCGCTGTTACTCATTGCATTTTTGAGCAGTATTTGACAACTAATTTCAAACAGCGCATCGAAAGACGGCTCTGACTAATGTAAAAGAAAAATGTTTACTGCTATACAAAAGCTCAGTTCATTAGCGCAAAGGAAAATAAATCCAATCACCAGTTAATCCAAATGGTCCTAAACAAGTGGAAACCATTCGTCATAATAGACAGTTATAGTCTAGACGACGTTTGTCTCTGATTGTTATTAATTTCTCTCCTCTCTATGAAGACAAATATTGCTGCAGGGCTCTATTTCATCGCTGTCAGATCATTATAAAAGTGAACGTTCCTTTTGGGGAATATTTTTCAAAATGGTATTTTAGTGTTCTACTGAAAAATGACTTCATTCTTACCAGTGAATGCTCGCAGGAAAACGTTAATTAGCCTGGGACGCTGAAACTTGCTTTAGTTTGACAATGCTTAATTCGCTCTAATTATATTAGTTTCGCAGTACTTAATTCACTGTGTAAAGTTATTTTCACAGGGATTAATTCACTTCATGGAATTTGGTTCAAACACTAAATTCTCCATAAAGAGGTAGTTTCACTTTACTTAATTCACTATGTAATATTAGTTTTACAGCGCATAATTCACTATGTAATTTTAATTTTACAGTGCTTAGTTCATTAAGTAACATTAGTTTTACAGTGTGTAACTCACTATATAGTATTAACTTTACAGTGCTCAATTCACTCACTATGTAATATTTAGTTTTAAAGTGCATAATTCCCTATGTAATATTAGTTTTATATTGCATAACACCCTATGTAATATTAGTTTGACAATGCTTAATTTACTATGTAATATTAGCTTTACAATGCTTTATTTACTATACGGAATCAGCAACACGGTGCCGAAGTCAGTAAATGTACAATTCACTATTCGCTGTTAGTTTTACGAAACTTAATTTACTGTAATTTGTTAACTTCGCAGTGCTTTATTCACTATATGGAATCAAGGTTTTAGTGATTAATTCAATACACGTTGATAGTTCCACGATGCTTAATTCACTATATGGTATTTCTTTTACAATACTTAAATCACTGATTGGTGCTACCTTCATAGTGGTTAGTTTACACACTATATGGATTTGGGTTTACAGTGCTTAATTCCTTATATACAATTAGGGTCTTCGTGGTTAATTCATTGTACACTGAGAGTTCCACGTTGCTTAATTCACTGTATGGTGCTAGTTACACAATGCGTAATTCAGTGATTGCTGTTACCTTCATATTGCTTAAACATTATGTGGATTTAGATACATAGTACGTAATTCACAGTATGTTGTTAGTTTCACAGTGCTAAATTCACTATGTGGAATTACATTGATTAATGTCCTAGATGGTGTAAATTTCACAATACGAAATTCACTATGTTGTTAAGCTCAGAGCGCTCAATTCACTAAATGGAATTAGGTTTATGGTGCTTAATTCACTATATGGTGTAGTTTTACAGTTCTTAATCCAATAAATGGAATGGCTGCTTTTTAGTTTCACATTAATTATACATATTGGTGTTAGTTTCATAATATTCTGACTACTTTATATATAAAGTACTTAATTCACTAAATGTGTTAGCTTCTCAGTACACTATTCGCTATATAGTATTAGTTTCAATATATCTGATTCACTATACGTTGTTAGCATCACAGTGCTTAATTCACAGACATGGAATTAAATTCGCAGTAGTTACCTCACTACATGGTGCTAGTTTCAGGGTGCTTAATTCACCATATGGAATTAGATTCGCGCCCTTAATTCACTACATGGTGTTGTTTCACAGTGCTTAATCAATAATATGGTGTCAGTAACTATACTTAAATCTCTTTAGATTGTTACTGTAGCTTTACTGCGCTGAATTCACGAAATGGAGCTAGTCACATCGTCCTTAATTCATTGGTGTTAGTGCCACAGTGTTCAATACACTATATGGTGTTAGTTTGACAGTGCTTAAGTCATGATGTGGCGTTAGTTTCGCAATATTTGATTCACTATACGTTGTCAGTACCAGAGTGCTTAATCGGCTCCAAGGAATCAGGTTCACAGTGATTAATTCCTTACATGGTGTTATTTTCACAATATGCAATAAACTAGATTGTTAGCTTAACAGTGTTCATTTCACTATAAGGAATTAAGTTCACGGTGCTTAATTCACTACATGATGTTAGTTTAACAATGCTTAATTCGTTATATGGAGCTAGTCTCACGGTCCTTAATTTACTATAGAGTGTTAATTCAACAGTGCCTAATTAACAACAAAAGTCCATAATGCTTTACTAACTAGAAGGAAGATAGTTCACAGCGCTTAATTTAGTGTACGGTGTTAGTTCTACAATGCTTGATTCAGAGTAAACTGCACACATGGTCTTTAAGTAACTGCTTGGCTTTCAGTTTCAGAAGAAAAAAAATAGTAAAAATCCCCCAAGCAGTGAGATCATTCCAAAGCTTGGCTGTATAGGGAAAGAACAGTCACCTAAATGAACGATCATGGGATTACTGACCTTCCTAGAGTAAATGCGAGGTATGGTGGCGAGCCGGGTGGTAGAAAGGTCCCGGACTCATATTCCCCAACTCTACGAGTATTATGGTTAGGCCAGACCAGTGAGAACGGCCGCGCGCTCAGACATTTGTTTGTTTTTACGGTAATCCCCAACGGGTTTGTGCTAAACACGCTTCAAGGGAAATAGTCACTCTCTGTGCTGGGCGTGGTGAACATGTTGAGTTTATTTTCAAGAAGATTCTATGGTTAGTTTTTAAGATATGGCGTCCCGCTTTTTTCAGGGAAGGTCCCGAACCATAATGCAGTTGGGGAATATGCGTCCCGGACAGGACTGCTATTCTTTGTAACTCACAAGGACGCAGTAGCTAAGCAAAAAGAAATAGCAGGAACACGCAACAGCGGAGAGAAATGGAATGTACCGAAAAGTTAAGGGCGAGGTCGATCACCTGTTACGTTGGAGAGTTCTGTCGAGAATGAGCAGGAAAGCAGCTGTTCAAGAAAGTATGGTATAATTATTCTTAAAAGGGCCAGATAAGGAAAATTTAAAGTGATAGGAACTGGGAAAAATAAAATGAGATGACATCAAAGTAGGTAAAGCACCTAAATTTTAAAGAGCATATTTAGCCATTCGAACAATACGGGGTCTCCAAATCCAGTTTAGGCATTGGGACACTTAGAAGGTTGAAGTTGAGTTTTTCAGACCCAGTTCATTTTCCTGTTTACATGGCCAGAATCAAAACTGGATAGGTTAAGACCAAGTTAATATCGGTGAAATACAGAAAATAATCTGTCTCCAAGAGCTTAGTCGATATTCTACGAAAAGGTATTTTGACTTAGTATTTTCTAAACGGTACGGGCTGTAGGCAGCAATCTGAAAACGTAATTATTAATGATAACAGTGATCTAAACAATCGTTTGGATACAGAATGATAAAAATACAGAACCTTTTAATAGCAGTATATTAACGGCTCCGGAAATGATCAAATCAAATTGAGCCTTCAGTTACAGAAGCCTTCCTCCGGACGGATAATCTCCAACAGATAATCAGGAGTAGAGCTACAGAAATAAATATAAAAGTCTGGAATATATATCAGAATAACAAAAACCCACACCACATATAGAGGAAAATTCCTATTAGATTTCTGAAGAATAATTATATCTAGCAAAGAATATGACTGCACAGTTTTGTATTTCTTACTACTTCAACCTGTTTCTTTACGTTTTTACCCTACTATTAACATTCAGCAACCGCTATGTCCCTTTCCTAGCCTCAAATATTACACAAGAAATAGTGATAGTACCTAATGAAAGGCTTTACTCAGGTGGGACGCGGATTACCTCATCGAGGTCCTCGCGCTGTCAACAGTGAAACCGTGCTACACATTTTGATGCTATGCTGATCATATCAAGTCTTGTTATTTTTGACCTGTCTTTCTCTTATTTTCTCCCTCCTTCCTTCCCACCCTTGGCACACAAAAGTCCACTAACAATTGTGGACATATTTCATAGCTTAGTCCAACACAGGCCTACTAAATTTTCAAGGAACCGCGAACCTCGCGGTTCGTTTCCTGCCCGCTTTGGGGATTGAAAGGGGGTTTACTTAATTATAAGCCGTGCACATTACCCCTTGCTTTACGAGGCCAGAGAGAGAGAGAGAGAGAGAGAGAGAGAGAGAGAGAGAGAGAGAGAGAGAGAAGGAGGTGCGTAGAGAGAGAGAGAGAGAGAGAGAGAGAGAGAGAGAGAGAGAGAGAGAGAGAGAGATTTATACAATAAAGCCCAGTTCATAAAAAAACGCTGATCAAAACAGCCGGCCCATCTCATTATTCCTTTGGAAACAACATAGTTGTCTATCACAGATGAAACGTTAACAACCTTCCATCCCCATCAATGATGAATAGAGGCAAAGAGGGCCGATAGAGAACCAGGGGGAGGAAGGAAGATCCTCGTTTATTGTGGGGGGGGGGGAGGGGGGGAGGAACTAGAGAATTCTTCCCCCGCGGAGAGGATGTCATTTATTTCACAAATCGGAGACTTAATCAGTCTATTTAAAATGTTATTGGGGGGGGAGAGAGAGAGAGAGAGAGAGAGAGAGAGAGAGAGAGAGAGAGAATGATTCCAGACTCAGACTCAAGGGAACGTATGCGTACACTTATTTTTTCTTTTAAATTACTGGGTAACAAAGATCTTTTTTCTATCTCACACGTACACACACACATACACACACACACACACACACACACACACACACACACACACACCTTACCTTACCTTATCTTTTAAATTACTGGGTAACAAAGATCTCTTTTCTATCTCAAACACACACACACCTTACCTTACCTCACCTTACAGACCTTACAGTTCGTTCGGGTTGCCCCAGGTCCCTCAGTGTGAGGCACCTCTGATGTCGGAGTTGATGATCATTTGTATTGTGACACTAGTTACTGTTTTTCATAGGATTACCTCCCTTTTATTTCCCCCCCACAGTATTGTCTCCTATTTCATATTTACCAGAAAATATTTTCTTCGTGTCCTTTGTATGTAGGGTATGTCTGCAAGTTCCTGACTACAAGAACCTGGCAAGTCAACAGAACTCCTGTGCTTCTTTTGAAATTTTGCAAAAATGGGGTCATAGACGCCACAACGAAGTGCCCTCAACGGGACCACTGCCCGGTTCATGGGAAATTGTCTTTGACAGCAGTATCCTGAACTGGATGTTTTGCCTGATTGAGATAAACTTTTTCAAGAAATTCTGATGACCTTCTAAAGCATTTTAGTAACGTTTTGGGGGCTTACCTTCCATGTTCAATACTTTTACCTCTCATGGTTATAATTTATCATGTTATCTTTTACATCATTTTCAAATTCCAAGCATTATTATATTACTGTTTCAATCTTTTATGCATTATTTCATAATGTTTTAATAAATAACATATAATAAAAATAAGGAAATGGCAGGTGAACTAATTTTTATACCTTTACTAGAAAAAAGTTACAAAAATACATCTGCATCACCAGTAAAAAAATAGTAAAATAGTTCAGTACAAAGCACTAGAAAATAATGTCCATATCACATCAAAACATTATGATACAGCACAAAACAGTTCCTGGCATCAGAAAGAGACAGTGCCACATTGCAAAGGTTCCACATCCTCTTGGACCTGTGGATATTCTTCTTGGTGGAGCAGTGCTTACAAGTCTGCCTCATGGGGGTGAAAGACCGGCACATGGAGAGTGGAGGTATCAGTCCTAACAGCTTCTGGCACTTCTGGTGACCTCTGACCTCTGGTTGGGAACACCACTTTCCCAACAGACTCCTGAGTAGCAGAGGTAGTAGGCCTGGGCATTGGAGTGTCATATGAACTCCTCATGGCCTTAGAGGAAACTCTGGGCTTCCCCATTCTGTTCTTCAGCCTTTCAGACATTTCCTTAACCTTTTCCTTAGACTTTTCTGTTCAATGCTCGAGTCTTATGCTTACAGCAATCACTGATGGCCTCCTTTCCTGCAGTCCTTTGCTGTGATAAATAGCGGAGAGTCCAGGCCTAATCCCTGAATGAGCCTCATATTTAGCTCAAATTCTTTGGATTCACTAATCATGTATTATAGCAGAATAACTCAGTAGCTTAATGAGTTGTTCTGGTACCTCCTTTTGTAATGTCCATCTAATTTTTTGTCTCAGTACTGTGTCAAATACTCTTTCAAGATCAGAATATATATGTGGCTTAATCTCCTCCTCTTTGCAGTACACTGTTGCAGTAGTTGCCTTATTATAAAGACTGCTTCCAGCGCTGATTGCTTTGATAGAAAGCCAGACTACTTATTGATTGATTTCAAGAAATTTTCTCGCCCTTTTCTGCAGCGCATATGCATCTATTCTTAGCATAATTCCTCAAGCATTTCCACATCTTTTGTGATGTAATCCACTTTTTGTTGTGTGTTCAGGTTTAGGGGAAACTAGCATAGGCTAATTAGGTGGGAAATTTGCCTTGGGTATATGTTCTTTCTCTTTTTCTTAGTCTAAGTAACTTGAACACAGGAACCTTATAATCTGAATAATTTGTTGAATGTATGTTCTTTGGGTACCATTGTCATCGTCATAAGCTTAACAGTTTTTATGATTTGAACTCTCTCTCGACTATGCTTTGTTGTGCGCACTTCCTTCTGGAACTCCCATTACACCAAGGTCTTGAACAAACTTTTTCTATGGTTCCTTGGCCCTTCCTAAGGCTTTCATCCTGCAGTTTTCCTGTCTATTGTTATCTGATGAGTGTCTCATCTCTTGTCCGGTCCATATCAATTACAGAAATTTAAGCCCTTCTAAATTTAGTATTATATATATATATATATATATATATATATATATATATATATATATATATATATATATATATATATATATATATATATATATATATAATACTAAATTTGTAAGTATAACATCGCAAAATAAGGTCATATTTATGGAAAATATTCTAGAGACAATACGCTCAACTAGCGAATTTGAATCTGTCGTAGTTTGGCTCAAAAGACGCCGTATAATTTCGCTTTTTTCGGTAAAAATCAATTAAAATAATATATTCATTACTAAAATGTTAAAAGAATCTAATATAATGTTTTACTGTACAAAATATTCCGAAAAAAGGTAAAATTGAGCTCAAATGTTACGTATTCCTAAAAAAAAGGTAAAATTGAGCTCAAATGTTACGTAAAGTAAACGAAAGAAAATGTTTAAAACTTAGGTGGGATTAAACTGTAGTATTGTATCTCAAAGAATTTCGTTTAATTTCGCTTTATTTTGCTACAGAATCGATTAAAATAGTACCTTATACATTGACATACTTTTTAAAGTATTAGAATAATGTTTGATCATTTAAATATCCCGATTTAGTGTCAGTTTTACGTAAAATACGCGAGAATCAATACTAAAAAATGGCGCTAAACGCCGCCATCCATGTCTTCTCAAAGGCGCGAAAACATGGGTTTTTGAAGTAAATTCTATTTGAGTTAATTGGGTCTATACCAAAATGCTTCCAGATTCTCATATTTAGTAGCCCCCTCAGCCATGAACAATAGCAACAATGATATAACCTGCATTTTCAGTTTCAGCTATTATATTCAGCAACTTATTGTGTAAATCTGACTTATCAAAATCATAAAAGATAGGCTGTTTCCACCTACCAATAAGACCTCTTAGCATTATTACCTGGACATTGTTGTATGGTTTGTACAGTGTCACTCCCTTTATCATAGTTCCATTCATTTGCTATACTCATTTCGTCAAATGATAGGACAGCAATTTTTTCAACGTATTGTAAAGTGCCACTTTGATCTTAACAATGATATAACATCTATCACAACACCGGATTCACATTTAAATGATTTTGCATGCCTATTCAGAGTTGAAATATCTCATTCCTTTACATTTTGTGTTCCTTCTGACATTGTAGCAACCGAAGACAGCGCAATAACCCGACATTGTTCATAAATAGTGTGCATCGAAGCTGGAAAGTGTAGCTCATGACAATGAGATGGAGTCAGGCGGCAGTCTGGCCAGATGTTACTACGATGACGTTTCACAAGGGGCGGGGCCACGTTTAAGCTCCGCCGCGTGAACAGAGCCTATCTAGGCTATACAGACTCTGGACAGCACTGGCCCCCCTACGTGGAGAAACGTGAAGATATGTAGGGGAAGGAATGAAAGAGGTTGCAGCTAGGGGCCGAAGGGACGCTGCAAAGACCCTCAAGTCATGCCTACAGGGCACCACGTGAGGTGCACTAATGCCCTACCCCCTTACGGGGAGAAACGTGAAGATGTGTAAGACTGGGAAAAGGGGAAAGCAAAGGTGAAAGGATGGATCAGGGTTTTGAATGGCTCGGTCACGTGGTAAGAATGATTAAAGAATATAAAATTCAGAAGTTGAATGGTGTATAGGTCAAGGGTGTTCGTCGCGTTGCTGGTGAATATTATGTAGCTGAGTTTAGTACTTATGATTGTGGAAGCTGTCAGCACTGGGATCCACGCACTATTCAACACTTAAAAGTGTGAATTTGGCAGTGAACACTGCCCTTTTTTTTCCTGAAGTTCCCTCTTGTTAGGGAAATGGCTTAAGGATAAAAAGAAAGAAGAATATAAACACACATATAGGTATATATATAATATATATACATACATATATATATACACAAATATATATATATATATATATATATATATATATATATATATATATATATATATATATATATATATATATATATTATATATATACATATACATATACGTATCTATGTGTGTACGCGCGCTTGGGTGTACGTGTGCCAATTCTATATATTGTGATTTAACTGGTGCCAGCTTTCCCGTTAATATTCAAAATCACTTGCGTTCTCGTGTTCTTGCGCGCAAACGACTGGCCTTTGGCATCGTCAGTGGCAGGAAACCAAAAAAAAAAAAAACTTTCCATGAAAGTTTTGAGGCTATAATACTATAATAATAAACGTATCTCATGGTGGGCGATAAAACTCCGACGTCATCTTCTAAAATTTACTTTTTAATGAACAGAATGATATCCTTGAATCCCATTTCTCTCAATGTCCTTTCGCAAATTTTGAAAATAAAAATCTTTCTATGAGTGCAAAGCAACCAATCCTTTTCCTTTGCTCATTTTACCTCACGTTTATTTTGATCAAAACGGTAAAAGGACTGAACTTCCTGTGACTGTTTTTCTTCCTGAATAAAATATATATATAAAACTTTTCCCGTTTGAGCTGGCTAATGGGGGACTATTCTGAATGAATAGGGATGGGAATGAGTGCTCTTGTGGAGGGATTAAGTTACGTTTAGTGCAGTTTACTCTTTCCTCTTCCCTATAATTCACACATATGCACAAATATATATATATATATATATATATATATATATATATATATATATATATATATTTATATACATACATACATATATATATATATATATATATATATATATATATATATAATATATATATATATATATATATATATATATATATATATATATATATATATATATATATATATATATATATATATATATATAGCTGCACTGCAAGAAATCCCTTCTCCCCTTACGACCTGTTATTTAACCTTTCGGTTTAATCTTTGATTCTGTTTTAATCTTTATTCACCTTCCAATATGATACTCTGTTATAGACTATCAACGTCATTTTTCACAAATATTTTAATCTCACTCATTGTGAACGCGATTGTTGTGATTTACAAAGCCAAACTGCTCTGTAGACAGACTGCTTTCTGACGTCGTGCCATTTCTCACTGAAAGTCAGATCGGTGTGCTAGTGCTATCTGAACGCTCACGTATGATAGCACATATTATGTGCTATCTTATGTGAGCGTTCAGAGAGCACTGCCATACAGGATTAATATCCTAAAAATCTACTCGCAATTCATCCACGTTAACTGGCTACCATCAAGATACATGTCACACTGCTGATCATAGTATGGTTCAGCGGTTCTCAACCTTTTTCGGCCCATGCACCCTTTCACCACATGTCAAGATGTCATTCCCGGCCCCCCCTATCCAAAATTGTCTGCCTCAAAAGGTGCATTCCAAAATGTAACAAAATACTTCCACAAATACACAAGCTAGCGGAAAGAAAGCCTTGCGTGACCTCTCAGTTGTACGGACCGATGCACACTGCATTTTGTGTGTGGTCCTGGAGCCAGTTTGAGCCTGCTGATCTTGGCCACAATCCCCCCCGCCCCCGAAACTCTGAAATTTCCCCTGGTTGATAATCACTGGACTATAGTTCATGGCAATGTGGCCTGATACGATCATACATACACATAAACATGCCAAACATTCACTTTACTGTACAAAATCAAATGATCAGAGGGTTCTTTCTACAGTAAATAAACTGTGAACATGGGTTGGAATGTGTGTTATTTCCAATGTGTAATTAAGAGTGCACTACAAAAGCTACGTATTGAATAAGTATATTTAAGTTTGAAACAAAAAATTACACTTTTGACTTAAATTCAAAAGTAAATAACAAATGACAGCATGTGTCGCTCTCTCATCCTCTTAAAGCTGCCGATGGAAAGAGAAATGTTTACCAGAAAACCGCTAACACATCTAATTCCATATCCTTGCGCATTCATCCGAGAAAATGGATGTTTTACTAACTGGCAACACAGTTTAATAGTGGATGTTTTACTAACTGGCAACGCAGTTTAATAATGGATGTTTTACTAACTGGCAACACAGTTTAATAATGGATGTTTTACTAACTGGCAACAAAGTTTAATAATGGATGTTTTACTAACTGGCAACACAGTTTAATAATGGATGTTTTACTAGCTGGCACACAGTTTAATAATGAATGTTTTACTGAATGGCAACACAGTTTAATAATGGATGTTTTACTAATTGGCAACACAGTTTAATAATGGATGTTTTACTAACTGGCAACACAGTTTAATAATGGATGTTTTACTAACTGGCAACACAGTTTAATAACTATCTGGATCAATCACAAAGGATTCCACTGTTTTTTTGCAATGGACTGGATTTAGGAAATGAGACATTTGATTTCGAAATGTATGATCTATATATGAAAAATTATTTCTAGTTTACCTCTGCTCTGATTTCACCTTCTCAGGTTTTATTTTAACCTTTGTCTTTTCATGACGACCTAAATCCTCTACACATTGTTATCTATCCCTATTCATTCTCTGCAATAAACAGAAATACATGAATATGTACGTCCATGGATCCGATATGCATACCTTAACGATTATTAGATAAAGGTGAGTATCATTTATATGAGCGTATATACATATAAAACAAGCATTTATAAATTTAACGCATAAATGAAAGTTACACCCATAAATTACAACAGTGGAAGAATAAACCATTTTTTATATGTCCTGTCGATTAATAACAGCAAATTCGGGAGGACCATCAATCTTCAGCAGCATGTTACACCCTTCCCTCTCCCAGGACCCAGAACCACAAAAACTTTGGTAATTTGCCAGGTGAACAAAAAAAAAAAAAAAAAAAAAAAAAAAAAACGACAAAACGTGGGTAGATAAACATTTTCAGAGAGAGATTTATGCTGAGAGGAAAAATACAAAAACTGATAGTCTTATTTTCTATCGTGTATAGATTGAATATAATTTCCCCTCTTTGTTAAAATACATTGGAATAATGAACTACTTCAACTTTACGGTATATCTGAATACTACTGCGGTTACTAATAATATTGGGAATACAAAGTCATGTGTCAATGCATTAGGCACTAAGTAGCTTCCGCACAATTTATTTTACACAGTGCGTAAGCTACTGAGGACGTGCAGATTATACATCGATATATCACAATGGGATTTTTTTATCCAAGAATTCTGGGACATGTTATGATGCTTTCTTAATTTTGCAAACATCTATATACTGAAATCGATAAAAGATGAATAAAATCTCACATCTGAAGTAAAACTATGGAAAACTTCGTCTGAAAAATATCGAGCAATCCGTCAAATGTCCACAGTTTCAAGAACTACAATTCTTGAGCAAATCTATCTCCCAAAACTTATTTTGAAAATCACGATAAACCTGACTTTTATATTACTCTCCTTTCAAAGAAAAGATTTTGAAAACAAAATAAGTTTGGTAAAACTTATGGTAGTGAAAGCGTTTTCGCTGTCGAAATTCTTACAGTATCAGAGCTAATAATTTTGCCGAAGCAAAATTCGCAAAGAGTAATTCTGACCACGGCAGCTATTTCAATGAACAGAAAATTTTAAAACCAATAACCACGATCTTCCAAAGTATGGAATTCATGAAATCAATATTTAGACATATTGAGAAAACTCAAAAATAAAGTTTCTAGAAGTCAAAGTTCCATTTGAAGTTTCATGACTGCTTTAATTGGGCCAGCAGTGTCACGCTAACGGACTGTTAAAAGAGCAGAGTATCAAATAAAAAAAGGTCTTATTTTTATTACACACTATGGAACTTGTGTCTACTTTGTTCACAAAATTAGTATCACGCTGATTGAAAAAACCATTAGGAAGTGAAAGAAACTTACGCTGCATCTGTTGTTCTTAAATGAAACAACATCGAAACGGTTTTCACAAAAGTCTAATTTGCATAAGACCATATATATATATATATATATATATATATATATATATATATATATATATATATATATATATATATATATATATATATATATATGTATATATCTTTAACTTTTCCTTTTTGAGCGTTACTATGGTCTCTGTATACTTCAGTGGTGTGTGGCCAATTGGCAGATGGAAAAAACTCCATCTTCCCCTGAACCGAAAAGTATCTGAAAGGAACAGACAGCCAAATCACCTTTCAGCAAAGATGATCTAGGGAGCTGATGGGCCCCGATAACAAATAATTTTTCTGTAAAAGATCTTTTCTGCGCTTTGGGAAATATGCCAAGCTTCATTATCATAAAATTAAAAGGATTTGAAAAAGATCATCTTGGTTTTATTATGTGGATACATCAAGTAGTTTTGAACTTAAGTAAATTTTGAACTTAAGTGTCAAAAAATTAAAAAAGATTTCCCTAATCTCTGCAAGCTAGAAAACTCGTCTTGTCCTCCACTCTTGAATCATTCTCAGATGCACAGACGTCAGAATTTCTTCATTGTCTTGCCTTTGGATTCCAAGAAGTGTGAAGAAATTACGACGTTAAGAGGGCAGTGTGGTTAGTACATCACACACACACACACACACACACACACACACACACACACACACACATATATATATATATATATATATATATATATATATATATATATATATATATATATATATATATATATATATATATATATATATATATGCAGTACATGTACGAAAATGTGTATATATTTATACACAGAACGCAAGCTTTGCAAGGCCCCCCTAATGTTTCCGTAATCGGACCTGACTTATTCAAACCTTGGAGGACCCGTTCTGTAAAAAAAAAAAATCGCGCTGAACATGACTCTAAAATGCAAGACGGAAGAGAAAAATGAAATTCCTTCAATGCCTTCCCTCCTTAGAAAAATAAGGGAGAGAAAAACGCGAGGAAAAAGACCAGCAGTATTTCTATGAAAACACTCCATTTCATGATTAAGGACAAACTCGGGCTTCCCTTCGTTTCCTCTCGCGCTCTTTAAATGGGAATGCCTGAAATAACACTCATTATTCTCTCTCTCTCTCTCTCTCTCTCTCTCTCTCTCTCTCTCTCTCTCTCTCTCTCTCTCTCTCTCTCTCTCTCTCTCGGGGGGAAGCTTCCAAGTCTACGTTTTCTTCTCTTGTCTCGCCTCCTTAGAAATTTTTGCTACGTTGCCCGTTTTGATTTGATTATGGAATCTGTTTGATGATGAGAATCTTACAGGGTGGCAGGCAGAGAGATATACATAAACTGTAAAACATGTATGGA
>JANJGK010000048.1:6475881-6478381 GCA_039081455.1 Macrobrachium rosenbergii
TAATAGACAGGAATGTTTCTGTGCAGGGTTTGGAAGGGGCCGGAAGTCGGTTGATGGGGTGGAGTAACCCCGTTTCCTCCTCTGACTGAGAGAGAGAGAGAGAGAGAGAGAGAGAGAGAGAGAGAGAGAGAGAGAGAGAGAGAGAGAGAGAGAGAGAGAGAGAGAGAGAATTTAAAATTGTTTTACTGTCACTTCCATAACATTTTCAAAATAAAAAAAAAAACATTAAGGTGTCAAGGAAACTTTAGGTAGTCTCTCCAACGTGACAGCCCGCCCCCCCCAAAAAAAAAAATATTCTCAGATTTATTGCTTATGAGGCGAAGCAGACAACTGCCAAGCCACGATGATCATTTTATGCATGTAAGTATTTATATATGTATGTGTGTATGAATACGTATACACACACACACATATATAATAGTAATAACCATAACGCCCTCTTAACTATTCCCCGTGGTCAGGTCGGCAACGTAACCTTGTCCTGATACTCTGGATGCAGGTTCGAATCCCACTACGGGCGTCAGAACTGCTTCATAGTCTTGCATTTGGATTTCGTGATTTGTAGAATCAAGCGTGTCCAAAAAAGTCGTGAGGAATTCGAGAAGTTAAAAAGTGACCATATATATATATGTATGTATATGTGTGTATATACAGTATATATGACTGTGAAATATTTTTTGTTAAAACAGAATATAAATACATGAAGTTATCATTGCGACTCTTCAGCTTTTCCTCCACGCTCTAAAATTCTCCTAAATCTCCGAAACCCTGATCTTGCAACACTTCCTCTGACCTTTTCAGATTTCTCAGTAGAGTTTTAGCCAAGCGTATGTTTCAAATTTGGGGTCCATTTATGTAAATAGCACAAGTATCGGCCCACCAGTGTGTACCCTGAATTTCTCATCATTTCAACCCTGTCAGTGTTTCTGCTAGTAGTCTCTCTCTCTCTCTCTCTCTCTCTCTCTCTCTCTCTCTCTCTCTCTCTCTCTCTCTTACACATTTATTACCTCTACTGTATCGAACAACCTTACCTCTCGGCACCAATCTTTACCACTATCACCACTGTGGGGCAAAATGAGCCCCTCCTCTTTTTTTTTGCTTATAACTATATGAAACAAGTTACTCAGCATCCGACACATGCCGCTAATCTTTACTGATATGTATTTAAAAATTTTGGCCTTTTGCTGACCTCAAAACCTTTGAACTGCTTTTCAAAATTCCATCTCTCTTTTCTGCGATTTCGTCCTCAGCCTCTTCCGTAGCTACTCACTTTGTGCAGTGCCAGACATAGAACTTCGAGTTACGAGTTTGCTGACAAATCTTTCTTTCGATTTCAAAGGCGCATTTCTGCTTTGGGGCCTTAGTAACCTCTGTCACTGATATCTTCGTCATTATTAAAAAATTATATCCGCACCGTTGGTCTCATCAGGACATTCAGATTCATTAATCCATAAAATTGTCTTTTCAAAACCTTTCATCTGCTTTGACCTCGTACTTTTTTTATTATAAGTACTATTCACATTCGATGAAGTCACGCTTGGAAACTCAAGTTTCCACCTTTTCGAATAGGTTTTACCTCCAATGATATCTCATTTTCAAACTCAGGCTAAGGAAATTATACCTGTATAGTATATTTATAAATACCTTTTAAACCCAACGACGACAAACTTTCAAATTACCTTATTACGTTGAGCATACCTATTCGAGAATACCATGG
This sequence comes from Macrobrachium rosenbergii, assembly GCA_039081455.1. Classification (NCBI taxonomy): domain Eukaryota; kingdom Metazoa; phylum Arthropoda; class Malacostraca; order Decapoda; family Palaemonidae; genus Macrobrachium; species Macrobrachium rosenbergii. The sequence continues at coordinate 6,477,599 of JANJGK010000048.1, forward strand.
GTATTTGAGTGTTCTGTCTGTCTATTTTATTTTCCGTATCTGAGATCGTGTCAAACGAGAAATTTCCTTTACAACGTTGTCATTGTGTATAAGCACGAATGGAAAAAATGCGGCTTATAATGGCTGTCGAAGTATCTGAGGTGGTATTTGATGAATGATAGAATCAGAATCACATAATTCGATATGCCTCCGTCTTCAATCAGGATGTGATGGCATACATTTTGACGCAACACAGATCACTCACGTTTGTATTTCTCTCTCCCTTTCTCTGTCTGTCTTCTTCTCTTGTTTCTCTACCTATGCTGAAATTAATTTAGTTTTCCGAAAATCATTTACATAATTCCCTACGTGGGTCAACAGGGCGCGATAAATTGCTATGAAAACGCAAACATAGCGACTCCTCGTCATCCCGGGAGCGAATTCGGGTCTACTCGGACGCAGTATACCGCTGACGCTTAGGGGAATCGGCGGAAGAAATATATCGTCTACGAGATTCCCCTCATTCACAGTTCATCGGAGCCCATCAACAGGTAGATTTAGTCGTTCACAATTCATCACATGCCATCAGCGACCGCAGCAGCCCTTTCGAACAGAATCCATTATAAATACCCGTCTGGCGGTTTAGGAGGAATATAAGAACAGATGGCTAAGGATTAGTACTGTAATAATTGTTGCATGGTACATGGACTGGGTAACAAGCAGAATAAACAACAGCCAGTAAGTCATTCGCTGACTATAAACAAATCAAGATGGCGTTAACAAGGATGCCAATATTATGAGACT
>JANJGK010000048.1:6483381-6488381 GCA_039081455.1 Macrobrachium rosenbergii
GAGTAATACAGTATTCATTATTCTCAGGAAAATAATTACTGATGAAGGAACAATCCCAATACAATATACTTAGGAAAACAAATTACTGGTGTAGTCAAGCATACAATACATTATTCTCAGAAAAAATATTATACATATAAAATAAAACTGTTCTTAGGTTAAGTTAAGTATATCTTAGTTTAACTAGACCACTGAGCTGATTAAACAGCTCTCCTAGGGCTGGCCCGAAGGATTAGATTTATTTTACGTGGCTAAGAACCAGCTTATTGTGGAATCCGAACCACATTATGACGAGAAATGAATTTCTATCACCAGAAATAAATTCCTCTAATTCTTCACTGGCCGGTCGGAGAGTCGAACGCTGGGCCAAGAGCGTGCTAGCCGAGAGCTCTACCCACCCATTCAATGAAGAACTTTGTAAGTAGATTATTGATGAAGTAACGCACACAACACAACTGTCATGAAAATAAATTTTATACATCACCTAAGACTATGTGAGGTCTGAGCTGTCGCCAGGACCTCAGGGAATTGTGGCTTCAAAATAACATCACGATGACGCACCGAGACTCAGGACACACAGATCCAGCGCTCCTGATTTAAAAGATCTTTTATGCTTTTTTTCAGAAGATACTTTATGTCCTTGTCAGAGCTGTAATTACTAATGTATGTAAGGCATTGCAAGCTTTCCAACCATATGTATTTTGAAATCTCTTCCTAATTTGTATATAGAATTATTAACCATTCTTCAGGTGTGAGAAAACAAATCTGACCGTGTATAGATGCCCCTCTGTTTCCCCTAATGTCAAATGATACTTTTACGCTCGCAAGAATTCTTGAACTGTCAGAGATTTTGTGTCAATGAATTAGAATACCTGGAACCTGCCTCTTACTCGCCGCCTCGTTATAACTAAACTGTAAAAAAAAAGTAGACTGCTGACGTAGCAATAGATATTTTACAGTAAAACTCTGAAACCAGGGATTTCACGAAATCCCTGAAATTTTCAGGGAATTCGTGAAATCACCAATTCACTTAGGGACATTTGATCCCCAAGGGGCTAGCACTAAACACGGCCAAACAGTGATTCATCTACACTGTTTCGCCGTGTTTAGTACTAGCCCCTCGGGGATCAAATGTCCCTAAGTGAATTGGTGATTTCACGAATTCCCCGAAAGTTTCAGGGATTTCGTGAAATCCATGGTTTCACAATCTTACTGCAACACATCCACAATGCACAATTTTTAGGCCAAAAAATTTACGCGTGAAGTAGCGAAGACACAATCCAGTATCTAGCCATGGAAAGACAATTTTACTATGCACCCTTGAAAGAAAAATAACCATGTTAATTTTACTATACACACCTTGAAAGGAAAATAACCATGTTAATTTTACTATACACCCTAGAAAGAAAATAACGATGTTAATTTTACTATACACCCTTGAAAGAAAAATAACCATGTTAATTTACTATACACCCATGAAAGAAAAATAACCATGTTATTTCCGATATGAGAACGAATACAATGGCCTATACACCACAGATCGCAGCAAACACTTTCGAAATATTCTTGGGAAATTTATCGCGAGCTCTAAATCTTCCCAAAACCAAACACAACAAACGTAATAATAAAATGTAAATTGTATGAACTGCCTTAAGGAAAATGCGAAAGAAAAAAAATATAAGACTATAAAAGAAAAGGCTTTCGGGCGAAATGCTCAGCAGTAAATCTAAACTCCTTTACGGAAGTGATGCATTCTGCATTATGCGGGCAAAATAAATAGCTATACGAAACCAGCCCGGTAGAAATGATACATTGGTGTCGCCGTGACATTTTAAATAACGAGCAGCCTCTGAAAAGGTATTAAACGAGAGAGAGAGAGAGAGAGAGAGAGAGAGAGAGAGAGAGAGAGAGAGAGAGAGAGAGAGAGAGAGAGAGAGAATTTCTTGATAACACAGTCTTTGTGTTTTTCACAGAGTTGAATTTAAACCACCACTTCCGGATGTAGGCTAATCATTACGCATGTGTTGACTAAGTAGCATCAATATACTTTGGAGCACATCTATTCTCCTCTAATAACCAACATTGAATGAACGTCACGCTTACAATGCTTAGTAATGCTGGAACATACGTTATCCTTTGTTGTGGTGTGGCGGTCAAAGCACCAAACGTATTTCTCTACCAAGACGGGTTCCAGGCTCGGATCGGGAAAGGACAGGGTTATTAAGAAATCTGGTGGTAAAGTGTTTAGCATTAGGAAAATGTATTTCCATGTATGTATCTGGTTCATACGTCCCGACACGTCACAAAAAGTATATGCCAAAATCTAGTTCGGTTAAGGAAAAGAAGTAATGATGTTGATTAATTTCCTTCCCTAAACTGACACACCTCACAAGAACTGGGATACGCGAAAGAGAAGAGGGATTTCAACACCTGAGCAGTAAAAGGGGATTGAGGGAAAGGACGGAATTGGAGTTAGCAGCTTCCGAATTCACGCGGTATTCCATTCCAGGTTGAATCAGGAAAAGTGTCTCGGGAAAAGATTATTTCCATAAAGCCACAGCCTCTAGAAATTTTGTTCTTTCTGTATATCTTCAGTATTGTTATTGTAGAAAGTACCGTGAAGCAAGCACGTAAAACATTCATTTTTAATTGAACAAGGGCATATTTACTTCCAACAGGTGCAAAATATCACCAAAACTTCGTAATAAAGCATGCTACATCTTAGCAAATTTATTGATTAATTTTAATTAATGTATTACAGCTCAGTAGTAATGCAGTGATAGTGATTGTAGAAAAGAATGATAATAATCGAAAATCGCGATATCCGGGAACATATCATCTTTATGTAACAATTCAAACTTCAAGTAATGTACAAATGCCAGCACGACCCAAACAAAGCAGTCTGCTAGAATATCGCTCATGGCGAGGTAGAGGGTCACTATACAAAATAAATAAATAAATAAATAAATATATAAACAAACCGCTCTATGGCTTTACCGCAGCATGATAACGACACAGGGAATCTATTTGAAAACAGATTTCAAAAGCACAGACCTACCTAGGATCAATGTTGCCGAAAATACTTCATAGCAACGCGAAGTCAACACTCAGTTGCGATGGCAACATGTTACTGGTAATCAGAACTTTTCGAAAAAAGGAAGAAAACTTGGCAATACTGATTGCGGCAACGCTCCGTCGCGACGGCAATCGACAGATGGCACCACTGTTATGGCGGCGATATTTCTGACAGCGAACATTTGCAACTGGTTGATGACGTACTGTAAGGATGACAACGAGTGTGCTGGAATGAACTTGTTTCCCTAAAGAATATGACAACTATACAAAGCACATATACTGGATGCTCTAAACATTCAGCTCTACTGCTTTTCCAGGTATTGTACTGTTAACGGATTAAATACTAACGATCTATGTTATTTGTCTTAAACCCTTCCACCGTAACGTCTCTTGGACAAGAGTGAATCATGATTTCTGCTCGCAGACCAACTGGCAATATAATCTTCGCAAAGACGGATGCTATTCGTGAACATCTTTCATACTGTAAAATCTTTTGACGGCTTATTGATTTCTATTGTTCACGTCCTGCAGTCACTGAGCAAGTGGCTGATCATCATGGTTAAAATTGAAAGGCTGAAGAGATGCGGCACTTCATTTAACATGATGATCCCAAAATATACAACAGCCACCTTGAATGTTGCCTTGGACAAGAGAATACGAACAGCCATCAAAACTCCAAAATAACAGATAACCATCTTTATAGAACTGCGTTCAGCTTCCACAATAGAGTACAGATTAACATCTGCAATATTGCACTCATGAAGTTTCCTAAACAGATAATAAATCAACAACTTTTACAATATTTTTAGAACTGCGTTCAGCTTCCACAATAGAGTACAAATTAACATCTGCAGTATTGCACTCATGAAGTTTCCTCAACAGATAATAAATCAACAACTTTAACGATATTTTGCACCCCTGACGTGATGCAGGTTCCAAATCGAATAAATAAGAATGAAAATTATCTGACGAATTTCGTAAATGAGCAGAGAAGCTTTCTCCTGTATTTTTGTTCAGCTTTTTAGAAGCAAATCATGGATCTTATTGATGTTATTATTTGGTTGTTAGTAAAGTTATTGTAATTGCCAATGATGCGACTGTTATCAATGTAAACGGCAGTTTTTCCAATAATTTTGTTATAAACTATGTATAATACAAAGCATTATGTATTCACAGATTATTCCGTGCGCAAGAATGATAGTCTGAAGGTAGTAAACTTCAAGTTTCGCATCTCTCTCTCTCTCTCTCTCTCTCTCTCTCTCACATACACAAACGCACACACACACACACACACACCACTAGCCATACATAAAAGTATGCAGAAAGAAGGTATCTTGGTTTGAGCGTCGGGACGTTACGAACTTTTCTCTCTCTCTCTCTATCTCTATCTCTCTCTCTCTCTCTCTCCATCTCTCTCTCTCTCTCTCTCTCTCTCTCTCTCTCTCTCTCAAGAAGGTACCTTGGTTTGAGCTCCAGGGCGATACACAACGTCCCCAGAGTCGGGACTCCCCGTCTCGACCCTCTATTGAATTACCGTCATTTGAAGTAATGACAATAATACAAAAAACGGCAAAGAAAATACATCATCCTTACAATAAAGACAACAAGAAAACAATAATAATAATGATAACAATTCACCGAAGGTGAAGTATAGCATGCCTTTCTGATCGCAAAACTCAGCCTCACCTTGCATGTATTGACAGATGGATCGGGGATGGCCTGCGAGGGAGTTAAACGACATTCGGATCTGCGCGCGGGCGCTAGTGTGCATCTGTGTGTGTATGTGTGTGTTTGTGTGTATGCGTCTGTGAACACGCACACACTTGTCCGTTTTTAAAAAAGGAAAAGAATGATCGACTTGCAACGGAGCTTTGCTTGATAAAGTGGAATCGATTCCATCTCTCGTTCGAAAATTCTGTCTCTTT
>JANJGK010000048.1:6493381-6533381 GCA_039081455.1 Macrobrachium rosenbergii
ATAAAGGAAACAATACAAAAAAGACGAGAACAAGTAGGTTGAGAGGTGGCGGAGATGAGAGAGAGAGAAAAAAGAAAACATACAGACGAAAGAATAACAAAAAATATAAGAGAGAAAAAAGAGAGGCATATAAGAGTTCCAAAGGAAATGAAATAGAATGGAAAACGAGAAAAATTAAATAGTTGGCGAGGAAATGAAGGGAAAGCACTGATTAGAGGGCTATAATATTCAACGAATAAGAGAAATAAGGAATTTTTAAATTCTGCCATAATATGTTTTTAAGAATCCCACGAAAGTAGGTGATGGATCGATAAACCATCAGTAACTAAAAACCCTTTTCTAAAACGCAAATTTTTCAAGTCCTTCGACTTATTTACTAGATACACCTTTAGATAAATGCTATCGATGGATAATTGTTAACAGACTTAAAATATCATAGCTTGAAATCTTGAATAAAAAGACCGCTGGGACATTGCAAAAGAAGGACCCCTCTCTCACCCTCTCTCCCTTTTCTATAACGAACACAAAATGGACCGGGATCTCATTTCGTATTCGGAAAGGCACACAAAATGACTTTTTCGACGCATCCTAATTAAATGGCTACGGATAATCAAGTAGAGAAAAGTATATAATTTTCCCGTTGAGAATATACAAGTGCCTAATTAGCGAGAACAGTATTTCACCCGCCTTATTAGGCTCAACATGTTTCGATATCTCCGGGAATCGTGCACACGAATTTACGTAGGAAACGAGTTACACACACACACACACAACATATATATATATATATATATATATATATATATATATATATATTATATATATATATATATATATATATATATATGTATATATATATGTATATATATATTATATATATGTACACATATATATATATACATATGTATATAATATATATATATATATATATATATATATATATATATAATATATATATATATATAATATATATATATGTGTGTGTGCGCGTGTGTGTACGCGTGTGCGCGCGCGCTTGTGGGTATGTCAGTACATATTTGGTAAGGAATTTGCCACTTATATTATGTTATCTCAGAATTCATGGAAAATCAAGTTGATGGATGCAATGGTGAAAGAGATATATATTTGTCTAGGTTGACTGGTCGTTGTATAATCGAAGCAAATATTGAGATAGATATAAGTCCAGCTGAAGGGGAAGGGGAGCCGACGTATCAAGTGTGCTTGATACAAATGAAGTGAAAAGAGCACTTAACGAGATAATGGATGAAATCTGAGGGCAGAGAAAAATTGAGTAGATGAGGAGTTGTTAAACCTCGTTGATGGGGACACAGGAATTACAATGTGTGTGTATATTCGTTTAAGAGGCTACGCAGTGTGAACACTAAACGGTGAGATGAGGAAATGAAAGGTCCAGTGTACGAAAAAAGATAAGATTATCATAGGTGTAACTGCATCGCATACGAGAAGATCAAATACGGGTATACAGGAGGACGAATAGGATAGTCAACGAACGAAAGGCCAAGCAATGGAAATATAGAAGAGGAGGTAGATGGCGAGCAGGAACTTTAAGGAGAATAGGGCATAAATGCAGAGAAAGTGTGAGAGATGCTGCTGGAAATGAATGCAAATGCATGCAGTCTGGGTCAGTGGAGTGAGTATTCTGAAGATTGCTGAATGTGGGACATACTCGTAGACGAGTGGCTTAGGTAAATGAAGCAGGGGCGGAGAAGTTTAGAAAGCTCAAGATAAAATCAACAGAAGGGCAATGTGGAGGGTATTGAGATGTACGGCAGAGCTAGTAAGTTGCTGCGAGTAATAAAAGGCTTTTCTGACAGAAGCAAACCGTGTCGGAATTTGCAGACGGAAGTTAGGTGCAATGGAAAGCTGAGACTGGGATATTTTTCCGTTTTTGGTTGATTATTAACTTTAAGGATGGAATGACGGGAGAAGCCGGAGAAAAAGATTAAACCTAAGTGCAAAGTTGTACAGTAAGAAAATTATTTGAGACAGGAATATAGAATGGTTGATGCTTGCTGATGAGACTGCTGACCGGAATATGAAAACCAATGGTAACCAAGAACATGGGGCAATGAATATTAATTTGGCTGATGAAAGGAAACGATTGATTTTTATAGGAATTTAGGAGTAACTATAACAGATGCTGGTAGGATGTGAGAAGAGCTGAATCTAAGAATAAGTAGAGTACAGAAAGTGGGATGTGTGCAAAAATTTGGTAAGACTTGGAATACAAGTGGATTGAAGATGGGAAAGTATGAAGAGACTGTTGACTCAGTTCTACTTTGCATAAGCGGGGATGATGTCCAATGATTCAGGCAGAGAATGATATGTCTGCTTAGTATATGGGGGACAGATAAAGAACTGGAAGGGTGAGAAATATGGATAGGTAGAGAAAACTGTAAAATTGCTGACATACGTGACAGGATGGTTTAGCCACGTGGACTGTAGCTTATGAAAAGAGTATATGATTTTGAAGTGTTATGAAGATCGAGGAGAAGAAGGCCTAGTAAATGCGGGATAGATGGACAGAGTTAAAGAGGAAATAGACAGGAAGGTCTTCATATTTAGTAAGCATGGGGTGACCGTGTGCAATTTGGAGGTGAATAGCAAAGTGTGTTCGTAGAGGTTCTGATAAACTGTTGCAGAGCCTTCTTGGTAGGCATATGGATAAACCAATTTTGAAGAAAATTTCAGCACAGTTTCAATTACGATATGTTTCCACAGTTAATAAAAAGTTTAGAAAGAAGTCTAATCTAACATTATCTCATTTTTCTATGAAAAACTACTTTCTATTCATTAAATCTGGTACCTTGTGTAAAATATTGCTATAGGAATGGCTAATGAATAAAATGAGGTAGTAAAGAATATAATTTAAAATTTAGTACCATTCGCTGGAAAAATAACAGGGATATCTGGTTTAATTAAAACGCACATTTCTTAATTTTTCGTTCCCGCAGATTATCGTTCATTCTGAAAAAAAGGAATAACTTTTAGAAAATAGCGGAAAGGGTTTGGAACATGTTCTATTTATTATAGAATATACTTTCTTATGCAAAACTCGCAGAAAATTTTGGGGATAGAAAGATTACTATTTTTCAAACGCAGATAAAACAACATTTACAAGAGTTTCAAGTTTCAATTTCTCTTCCTTTTGCGTCCTCGTTTCAGTCTCTCTCTCTCTCTCTCTCCCCCCCCCCTCTCTCTCTCTCTCTCTCTCTCTCTCTCACACACACACACACATGTATATATATATATATATATATATATATATATATATATATATATATATATATATATATATATATATATATATATATATATATGTGTGTGTGTGTGTGTGTGTGTGCGCGCGTGTATATATAATATTCATGCTATGTACTGGTAAATCGGTAAATCAATGTGAATACCATTCTGAAACTGAGCATGATTTGATTTTCAGCAATTTCTGGAAGAATTAAACAAATAAAGACTTACTTTTTAGCCTTACTGCAAAAAACAGTCTCTAATTGATTTCCCTATTGTGTTCTCTGCTTTATGAGCAAGTGCGTATTTTCTCTCCAATTGCAACATCCTTGTAGTAAATGTTATGCCAAATGCGTAACTCACGTTACGCAATTTTCAATTACATTTCCCTTTGGTTCAAGAAAATTTCCTGAACCTTTTCCATCCTAATGCCTAAATCGGACATTATCCAAACTCATGACATACTTTATAACAATTTTTTCTCCGAGTCCTGGCATTTCATAGCAAAGTTCTTTTCCAGGACAGGAAAACCTTCAAGCATAGTTTCTCTTGTACTAAACATTTCCTTAACCAATTTACACTGTTCGTTTTCAGAATCGAAAAATGTCAGAACTCCAACTTACACTTAGAATATGCAATATTCCAACATTCCTATTCTAACTTAGTAAGATTCCAGCCTACTGCTGCTTTGCTCAAGTTATTCTCACCACGCCTCATTACGCTACAAAAAAAAAAAAAAAAAAAATTCCAATATGGCCATATCCACTGAGTTTCCAACCTTTCTCTTTCAAATATACCTTGCCATGGGCTTTGATGCTCTTTATGTCGGTACCCAATCAAGGGAAACTAAAGTGGGTTGAGAGCAATAATTTGGTTTAAATAAAATCAACAGCCGACACTGGCAGCACATTCAGGCGTGGTCAGTATATGAATGGGTGACCGCCAATGGATGACAAATGCCACATGAGCATAAGCTCTCGTTATCTGTTATTGGAAATTACATCAAACCTTTGAAAAGATTCCGGAAAAGCAAACACAGTATGTGTGAATGATTGTTCTGTATTTCAACGAATTCTAAATGGCTCTGTTCCATTAACTTATTTTTGTTCGACTGAAATCCAATCAACATATCTTTACCGGGCACAAAAATCTCCAAAACGCTCTTATTAAACTCAGAAAATTCCTAAAATGACCCATAAATATACAGTGAAATATTCCTCTTTAACTTTTGAAATTTCCTAATCCTTTCTTTTCGAGTGGTAAAATTCATAAGATTGCTTTTCCCAAAAATTATTTTCAGCAATTTCAACATTACCGTAACTTTTTTTAAGGCTCTGAATCTCCAAGTACAATGTCCTCACTGAAAGCTCTCACAACCACGACTCATTTGAAAAGTTAAAATTCCCTTTTAATTGTAAATTATGAGATTCCCCTTATCATTATTTCTAGCCGTTAAATTCGCCAGGCAATTTTCTTAGATGACTTAAAATATCCTAGTATTTGTTTTTATACCTCATAATTTTTTAAACTAATTTTATTAAAGTTAAATTTTCTAAAACCCATGTTTTGATCAATGAAAATTCTGAACAGAAATTTTCATTGCATTAATGAAACTATACTTTCTCCTCAAATAACTCATTTTTTGTTCTAAATTTTATCGCAACTTCAATAACCAAAGCATAAAGTAAAGATAGACACACACACACACAGAGAGAGAGAGAGAGAGAGAGAGAGAGAGAGAGAGAGAGAGAGAGAGAGAGAGAGAGAGAGAGAGAGAGCTTATTACGTCTGAAGTTCGTTTTTGTCCTGCCATCATTAACTTTCCGAGCGTCGGTAACTTCTGTCAACGATGATTTCAGAAGCTTCATCAGGTTTTGATAGCGAATTTCTGTCCCTGACGCCTACTGTAATTTTGTCTTCTTTATCAATTCGTTATGTTCATATCGACTGCTTTTATAGGTATTCGTAAAATAATAATAACAATAATAATAATAATAATAATAATAATAATAATAATAATAATAATAATAATAATAATAATAATAATAATAGCATGAGTCACTGAAATGAAGAAACCCACACCAGTGTAAATGTAAATATATATTAGAAATAAAAACTTTATCACTTACACAATTGTTCTGTGCATTAATACAATGAATAACAGGACCTCATTTAAACTGAATGTTATCTAGCGGAGATATTCATTAACGAAAAGTTACAAGCTTTCCAGGACTAAACGAGAGCTCTCGAGAACCTCCTCAATTCTCCTTCTCAATCTGACTTAAAACGCTAAGACAACCATCGAAGTAAAAAGTTTTGAAAAAATAGAAGTTTGAAACGTGATGTTGACAGACGAAAACCGGTCGTCGTTTGAAGATAGCCAATTCCGTAGTTCAATACTACCATCGTTCTCTGCAGATAAACCAGCTAAACTCCTCGAGCGTTAAAACGGTAGTTCATAAAATATACATTTACATTTACACTAGTGTGGATTTCTTCACCAATAATAATAATAATAATAATAATAATAATAATAATAATAATAATAATAATAATAATAATAATAATAATAATATGTCTTGTTGAAAAGGATGGTTGTATTTTGCGAATTTATCTTATACAGGACCTGAGCGCCTTGTTTCTCCAGATCCTTTTCAACCACGTCCCCAGGATGACCATCGAGCTGGTCGAAAGGTGTCGAGGGTACCTGAGCGAGGAGAAGAACAGAAACATGTCGACGGTACCTGAACTAGGAGAACAGAAACACGTCGACGGTACCTGAACTAGGAGAACAGAAACATGTCCAGGGTATCTGGACTAGGAGAACAGAAACATGTCGACGGTACCTGAACTAGGAGAACAGAAACATGTCCAGGGTACCTGAACTAGGAGAACAGAAACATGTCCAGGGTACCTGAACTAGGAGAACAGAAACATGTCGACGGTACCTGAACTAGGAGAAGAACAGAAACATGTCGACGGTACCTGAACTAGGAGAAGAACAGAAACAAGTCGACGGTACCTGAACTAGGAGAAGAACAGAAACATGTCGACGGTACCTGAACTAGGAGAAGAACAGAAACATGTCGACGGTACCTGAACCAGGAGAAGAACAGAAACACGTCGACGGTACCTGAACTAGGAGAAGAACAGAAACAAGTCGACGGTACCTGAACTAGGAGAAGAACAGAAACATGTCGACGGTACCTGAACCAGGAGAAGAACAGAAACACGTCGACGGTACCTGAACTAGGAGAAGAACCAGGATCCAGACCACCAAACGAGACCCCGAAGGAATCCACAGATTTCTGGTTGAATATTTCAATAAAAAATAAAAATATTCCCCGCATTCCACCTGTCCTTTTCCAACATGAATATTGGCCAGTTTCTGACCAACATCGCTGAGCCTGACAAGCGAATTATAAGGAAAATAGAAAAGATCCTGTATAAGATAAATTCGCAAAATACAGCCATTCTTATCAACAAGACTTGTTTGAAAGACGGTCTGCTTCCTTCATAATAATAATAATAATAATAATAATAATAATAATAATAATAATAATAATAATAATAATAATAATAATAATAATAATAATACATATCAAAAGCTGAGATAAAAAAATTCCCAGTTGTAAACATATAACAAAGAGTATCTTTGATATGTTAGGCTGCCCGTGTATTTTTTTAAGTTACCAAAACTCCTGGACCCTAATAGAATACATACATCTTCAGTATATACGGCTGTGGAATTTTCTTCATAAAAATAAAATCCACGTAAAGAAACAGAGCAGGGAAATTAAAAGCATCAAAATTTTTATCGCTGTTTATTCAGTACACTGCCTGAATTAATAATTCTGGCAGACGGCACGTTTTCTATAATATCTAATACAAGCGTCTTTACCACATTTGAATAAACATATCATAAATGTATTCATTCTAGTTAATATGTTTGCAGATGTCATCGGAATAACCATATCCACATTAAAGTAATTTCTTTGAAGTAATGTTATGCTTACCCGAGCGAGAGAGAGAGAGAGAGAGAGAGAGAGAGAGAGAGAGAGAGAGAGAGAGAGAGAGAGAGATTGCTACCTCTCGAACAATTCCCATTCCAAAATTCCATTTGGAGCTGCTTATAAAACACGAGACATGCATTGTCTATACTCTCTCTCTCTCTCTCTCTTTCCATTAAAAGCGCGATCGTCTCGCGCATACGAATGTGTGTTTATGTCTGCGACTTACTTCTGGCTTCGCATTACAAAGCAGAACAAGAGGAAAGATACGGAATAGGAAGGGAGGGTGAGAAGAACCAGTAAAAGGTGTCTAAGTAAGTGTATATGTATGTATGTATGTATGTATGTATGTATGTATGTATGTATGTATGTATGTATGTATTTTAATGGCCTCATAGACAAATTGTATCCTTGTGGGAATTAAATAAAGAATCTCTATCTAAGGCTAAGTTGCGGTGAAAGTGACCAGCATATATATATATATATATATATATATATATATATATATATATATATATATATATATATATTTATGTATGTATATTGTATGTATGTCAATATATGTATAAAATTTACACGCATGTATATATATGTGTGTGTGTATGTATATATATATATATATATATATATTATATGTGTGTATGTATGTATGTATGTATATATATATATATATATATATATATATATATATATATATATATATATATATATATATATATATATATATATATATATATACACATACTCAACAAGGTAATTTATTTCATGGTTTTAACTACAGTAATCTTAAGACAATGTTACAATGGCTGTGAAGGACACTGCCTTTACTTGTAATAACACAGCTTACTTTCAGGTTGATGGAATGGCTATGGCCAGTCCTCTTGGCCCTGTTTTTTCTAACATTTTCATGTTGCTAGACAACTGTCTCCTATCTTTTCTTCTTTTACTTTACAATCGGTACGTAGACGGCACCTCTTTACTAATTCGGAATTAAGAGCCAATTCAGCACATCCAAATATTAAGTTCACGATAGATTATGAAAACGATTACAAACTGGCATTTTTACATTTATTGGTGTCCCGAAACGATAAGGGCTTTTGATTTTTTTTTTTTAGAAAACAGATGTTTACCAGCTTAGGGAATAATTTTTATAGTAGTTGTCATATTCATTTCAGATTAAATTCCTTAAGTACTCTCTTCCACAGGGTCTACACTTTATCCTCCACTTGGTTTGTGTTCCACCAAGAGATTTCATTTTTTATAAGTATTTTTAAGAAAACTGCTTTCCATCCAAGCTTTTTTTTTTTTTGAACAATGATATAACTTTCTTAACGCTAAATTTTCTCCTGTTGTAACGTCCTTAAAAAGTCTTTTTATGCTCTACTGAATCATTCACCGGGCACCTTCCGGTAGTTAAAAGCAAAGTCATACCCAAGAACCTTTTAATCATTGGTTCTCTTTTCAGGCATAAAGATATAAGCTCAGCTCCCCAATAACTTCCAATGTCGTGTATTTGTACACTTGCCCCAAATGTAAGGGGGGGGGGAAGAGGGGTTTCTCGCCACCTACTAAAAGTGAGAATTGGTTTTCATCGGGGAGTGAGTTATAGAACAGGTGTAAAGCAGACATCGAGTATAAAAATTTTACAATGCTCTTCAGAGCCACCTCACCTCATCAATTAGCAATAACTGAGTCTGTGTATATTAAGAAGATTGTCCCGACTTTAAACAATCAAATTGCCTCCATAACACTGTACCTGTCTCAAGTTTACCACTGTCTTTGTTTTTAAGTTTGGTGCCACTCAGTTCTTGGTCCTCTCCTGAAAGGTAGAGATCTGTCTTGTGCATTTTATCTGTCAAATCTTATTATTTTACTTTGTAAATTTCTAAACTGTGAGTCGTTTTTAAGATTTTTATATTTCATTATTGTATTTTTCAGCTTGGAAATGGGGCCGAGTCCTCAAAACGTCAGCTTTTATAATAAACGAAGTCTCCTTCAGCTCCTTGTTCTATTTTGGTTGATAGCAATGCTTCCCATTTCTACACATACACACACACACATATAATTATATATATATATATATATATATATATATATATATATATATATATGTGTGTGTGTGTGTGTGTGTGTGTGTGTGTGTGCTTGCGTATCTTATAGAAATGTTATATATACGTTCCTATGTCAGCGGAGAATGGAACATTATGGACAAGCTTCAAAAAAACTTATTTTATTTCTGTTGACCTAAGCCGTGAATTAGGACACGGACAGATGCTGGCATGGGACCAACAACCTCAACCCGAAACACTATCGGGGAATCGGAAGGTTAATATCCCGACCTGATGTCCCTTGATGTCTCATAAGTAAAACCGGACTATCGTTTATTTGGGGAAGGTCTCATCCATACTTTTTGTTTATAATGTTTTAAGTTTTCAAATGCGCTTCTGGCCTTCCTTCGCTAAAAAATTAAGATGCAAGTTTCATTTAGGCATAAGTTGTGGTTGTTGCAGAAATGTTCAAAATTGGTTTTGTTAGGACGATGACACACAGATGTAACTAATAGCGTTTGCAGTGGAATGTGCTGCAGAGAAGATATATATTACGTAAAATAAATATTTCTAGTTTATTAACGTGGTGTCAAGACTCTTGACTACTCGATTTCCTTAGACTTTTTAAGATACGCTTACTACCGTAAGCATTAAAACCGATCGGGAAATATATGGATAAAAAGTTAAGTATACCTTAGTTTAACCAGACCAGTGAGCTGATTAACAGCTCTCCTAGGGCTGGACCGAAGGATTAGACTTATTTTACGTGGGTAAGAACCAATTGGTTACCTAGCAACGGGACCTACAGCTTACTGTGGAATCCGAACCACATTATACCGAGAAATGAATTTCTATCACCAGAAATAAATTCCTCTAATTCTTCATTGGCCGGTCGGAGACTCGAACTCGGGCCTAGCAGAAATATATGAAGAAGCTTAACCCTACAAGGTAGAACTCAACGAACGCAAGTCAGGTTAAAGGGAGGAAGCTCGAAAGAGAGAAGTTAAGGGGTCTTTGTGGATTGATATTAAAAAGTATAACTTCTGTACAAGAGGAGCAGTTCAATAAAGTTTCTGTTACCTTGTACTGAGGCCTCCTTGAAAATAAATTCTCTTTGAGCTTAATAAAACTGAAGATCTACTGGTTTTAAGAGTAAAAAATAAACATCGTTTAGTGTTACTGAACCTGGTAGAATGGAAGAATCTTCCAATTACGGACCGAAATGAAAAATCATTTACTTGTCCTCGTGAAATTTATTTCCTTCAAAAATAAAAATGAGGGTATTTCATCCTTTTAAAATATACAAATAGAGAAAAATAAAAGCAAAAATACATTAGGGCAGCCTTAAAATAACTAAACAGTACGAACAGAATAGATAAAACTGTCGTGAAGCCTCTCTTTAGGTAAATCAAAATGCAAATGCATGTTAAATCTACTAAACTCAACAAAAGAATAAAAGAATGATCAATTCTTTGACCTAAAGGACGTAATCCTTAAAATTCAGTGAAATGAAAAATAACGGTACTATCTGTCTGCATGTTATACGCGTCTCAAGAACTGCCGACTTTCCCGTTCTTTCTGATACGTAGTGTTATTTTAAACCATTAAAAAAAGGACTATAAAAAGACACTTCCCGTTCTCCGAAACACATCCTACAGGGTATTATCAAGGACTGCAAATCTTAATGCACGCCTCCATCTCACTCAAAATATTTAAGTATTTTTTCCTGTTTTGGCCTCCAGTAATTTTTCCCCCCTGTTTCGGCCTTAAGCAATTTTCCCTGTTTTGGTCATCGGCATTGAATATCCCATTTCCCCTTCTTAAAAGCGGTGCATGGTGGAACACAGTTTTTCACTCCACCATCCATCATCATCTCATATTCAATCATTTCGTCAGCATCAGCTGTACCTAGGGCTCAGGAATTTCTATCCCTCATTTATTTGGCCGGAAATTTTATATTGCCCTTTTTCATACCTTTTTTTTGCACAAGTCATATTTTATTTTTATTCAAAATTGGCGTCGATGATCTTTGTGGTTGTGACGATATTTACTCATTTTCGTGAATCAATTCCCATCTAGGATTCGTATTTGGAAACATGTCTTTTCCACAATGTCAGTCTATCCTTGAATTAAAAAAAAACATATATTTTACAATATCGCAAGTATTATATAAATTCTCTAAAAGCCTATCCCGTGAATCAATTCCCACCTAGGATTCGTATTTGCAAACATGTCTTTTCCACAATGTCAGTCTATCTTTGAATAAAAAAAAAAAACATATATTTTACAATTTCGGAAGTATTATATAAATTTCTCTAAAAGCCTATCCAGATATCCTAAAGAAGGTGGTAGACAAATTTTCTAGCAGGCAATTTCGGTACGATTATAACTGTAATGCTAAATTTTAATTCAAAGGCACCACAAACACCACTGTAGGAAAATCAAATATTCTCAGACACAGATAAATCTGCCTTGTCAACCGTCCATAACCGAATGATTACCTTCAGAGTCGGAATTAATCTCTGTATTGGCCTCATGCCTGGATATTACAGGAGAGTTATGCGTAGGGTAAATGCCGAGGCCTTGTATTGTACAAAAACGATAGTCAAAGAAGCTGCAACAGTCGTAGGCCATATGAAAGCGGCAATGGGCCGCCAAGTGAGCCAGTGAGAGGCGAGAGAATCGATGCGTCTGTTCCTCCGCTTTCAGCCTTATTGCCTTTGCCTTGTTTCTCAATAAGTCCGTCTTTATTACCTGTCCCTCGATAAAAGTTTTTATAACTCGTTTGCAGATCAAACAGCTCTCTCTCTCTCTCTCTCTCTGCCCTATTCCATGTCACACGTGAAAACCTGGGTATTTACTGTCTCTTCTCTAAATATTTTTGTTTGTTCCTTACTCGACGTTCAACACCTTCCGTTTATTTCTTGCCCTTCAATAAAATCTATCTATTCGCCTATTTGTTAAATCCTCACCGTCAACCGCTATCCCTCCCATTAACATCTCAGTTACTTTATTCTTCTTTAAAACCTCTGCCTATTTACTGTCTCTTCTCTAAATATTTTTGTTTGCTCCTTACTCTGCGTCTATTTCTTGTCCTTCAATAAAACCTATCCATTCCCCTATTTGTTAAATCCTCATCGTCAACCACATATCCCTCCCATTAACATCTCACTTACTTTATTCTTCTTTAAAACCTCTGCTTATTCCTTGTCCCTCCGTAAAACTCCATTATCTGCTCCATGTTCCTCTTTACAACTTCCTTGTCTGATTCTTCTTTAAAATTCCTTTGTGTCCAATGCCATGCTTTATAACTGCCTCTCCGGAGTCTCTCTTTACATCATCTCTGTTTCATATCCTTTAAAAACTCTCTGTTTGCTCCTTGTCCCTCCTTAAAACCTCTTTTCCCGTTCTATGTCCTTCAAAAATCTTTAAGCTTATTCCTGGACCCTAGTTAAGAAACTATTCATCCTCGTCGATACCACTCTTTGTATTCTTGAACGCTTTGTCCTTTTCTTAAACTTTAATAAACCTCTTTCTGTTCGCGCTCATCTCAGAAAGCACTTTATTAACTATCGATACTTAAAATCTTCTGTCTATTCTCTGACCCGCGGTAAAGGTTTCCGGTAGATAACCTCTTACCCATAAATGTCACAATAATTTAATCACCTTTGCTAAAACCCTTTCTATATTCTCTCACACCTAACCTAAGGCCAAACCTCCTGGTTTTACTCCCCCCTGTCTATTTCTTGTCCACTAATGAAAGCCTTCAATCAAATCCTTTCTCCTCATTCCTCACATCAACCTTAACCTACATTTTATGAGAAGTACATCTTTTTTAAAACGTCTAAGCGTAGGCGTAATGCAGACAACACAGTATTACACAATGATTTTTTTCCAGATATATAAGCTTTGGTGACAAGTATCTTGTCAGCAAGGAAATGAACATATTCGTTCAGTCACGGCAAACCGCACGTAACATTTTATTACTGAAATACTCATTAATCTAACGTTGATTGAACATTATGACCTCCAAATAAATACGAAAAAAGTGTCAAGGAAGTTCCCTCTCTATAATATGACTTTTCTCGTCTGTCATGAGATATTCTTTTTTTTTTTTTACAATATTCTTTTACTTCCCTCATCATTATACTTTTCATTGTGTTCTTGCCTTTTTCTTTCGCTCTGTATTGTTTACCTTTCCTTAACACTATATTCCTTCCGTGGTCTTCTCACTCTATATTCGCAGACCGCTTCTTGTCATTATTTTCTTCGGTTTATTTTCTTTATCCTACTCTATAATTTTCCTTCCCCTTTCTCGTCACCCTTCCCCACAAAATAAGCCTCAGACATAACAGGCTTTCGGCCCTCTCTATGATTCCTATTTGCGGGACGGACACAAAAAAACTGAAGTTTTTATTGAAACGGCAGAATTTCACTTTTACTCATTTTCTGATAAAAAGCGAGAATCAAAGGCTTCTCTCATCTCCGAAAGATAAGATGATAAGAAAATAAACGTTGGAAAAGAAACGTTTCCAGGCTTTGGAAATGGAAGCACAGGTCCTTCATTCATGAAAAGTAAATACGACGATTTTCTCGCATAAATTTTCAGGTGGTGATTACGACAGATATCTCAAAACAGCCTTTTGAAAAATATATTTCAGTAACTATTCAAAGAATGACTATTAAAAATGAGTGATACTAAGCGAGTGACTAATCAACATGGAAAAAAAAACTATATTCAAAAATATCTTGAAATAAATCATCAGAGAAATATTCTATTCCTTCAACTGAAAACTTGGATACTTGTCTCCAAGAACACGTTTAAACGGGAGAATATCACTAGTAAACGAAAGGAGTTTATAACCTCGTTACAGAAAAATCCATTGTTCCCCTGTTGACTTTATAAGTTATTATGTAAATGTGATCGGTAAATTGTGATTGGTAAATTGTGATTGGTCGCTGCCATGGCAGAGAAAGGCATGGAGCTAGCAACACTCTCAGTGGAAAAGCTGTATGCATATAGATATACATGCATACACACACACACATATATATATACAGTATATATATATATATATATATATATATATATATATATATATATATATATATATATATATATATATATATTACGTTGTCTTCTTGGATATTCCATAAACACGAGAATTTGGCCCTAATGTTTTTGTTAAGTCAGGGGATTAGTACGTTCAACATATATATATATATATATATATATATATATATATATATATATATATATATATATATATATATATATATATTATACATATACATATACATATACATATACATATACATATACTGAACTTACTAATTCACTGGCTTAAAAACCATCAGGGTTAAATTCTCGTATTTAAGGAATATCCAAGAAAATAATATTTGCCTTTCCTGTTCATCTTGTTACTTCTTCAGAAATGCATTAACTCCTATACGTTTTCATAGGAATATTCAGTTCTTATAATCACACAACAAAAAGTATTCAGAAAAGAAGTTCCTATAATACTGGGCACTGAAGTCGTCGATGAAACACCATGGCTTCGGAAAATGAGGGAGGGTTCGGGATAATTGAAATTAAATCCACTGGGTTCAATGGTTCTTCCAAACCTGCGGCTCTGTGTTTGTGTGTTAGGAAACACTGAAAATACAGTAATGCTGTTAAGTAAGAAATAGGAAAAAACCCAGTGAAAGGGTAAAATATAAAGTAAACGGACGAATAAAGTTGGGAATAAGAGCACAAAATCTGATATAAAAATGTATGCTCTACAAATCAATGAGAGCAAAAACTTGACTCCTTTTCGTGATAAATAGAAAATGAGAGTTGAGGAATGAGGTGTGAGTAGTGGATAATGAACAATTACGTCACGAAGAGTGCCATATATGTATACATTAAGTGGTCTCCTCTTGTGGAAGTTCATAAAATAAAGGAACAACACAACGGCTATTGCCATATTCATACTTTGTTGAATTGTGGATGAATCCCCTGTGCGAAAAATTTCGAAAAATTTGCAACTTCTTACGTCTTGACGTTTCTTGCGTCACCTTCTCTGTGACTCTCCTGCCCTTTTAACATCCGTCAGATTTATCTACTTCCCAATTCTCATATGAAAATTCGGATCTTTCCTAGATAGTGACCCCCAAGGGTTTTCGGGGATCATTATCTAGGACTGATATTTCTTGGGGGTCAATATCTTTATGGTATTTACAATCTTTTGTTTATGTTTTTACGGTAATCCCCTACGGGCTTGTACTAAACACGCCGCAAGGGTGGATACAAACAGGGTTAAAACCCTTTGGGGGTCACTATCTAGGAATGGTTCGAAAATTTTGTGGTCCATCTTACCGATTTCCATTTACCGTCATAACCTCACTTTCGCTCACATTTACTCCCAACCTTTTCCTCTTCCAAAAACTTCCAAACGCTTCCCATTAGTTTCCGTAATTTCTCTTCACCGTCATCAACACAGCATTACACCTGTAAATAATGTCCTTTCTCTGACTTCCTGCACTACTCCATCCGAAATAGTTTTGACTAGTCTCTTACCAAGCTTTACACGAAACCAGTCACAGCCGTTTACATATTCTAACAAACCTCTCGTTTCCATCCTAAAATCCTTCACTTCCTATCGACATCCTATCTTCTATACCATATATTCTCAATACCCTCATAACTGCCTCTAATGATTCCAACATAAGCTTTTAACAATTTTAAGTATGCAACATACAGCTTTACCCCTTTACTTTCAAAAGCCTTACTTCAGTTTCATAACAGAAACTTGATTCACAAACCTTCTTCCTTGCGCAACCCCATACGGATCTTTCTCTTTCAGTCCTAAAAGCAAAATTCCACATATCAATTTCCATTTTACTCTAAGAAATGCTATTGCTTTCTAATGTTTGCAGCCACTTTACGCACAAAGGAACAATTATTCCTCCCATTCTTTCGGAACCTTTTTCCCCATCCAGACATTCCATACAAACCATGGTCAGCCAGTCAATCACACTAACACAACCGAAGCAGCATCTCACATAACTCCTTTCTTTCCTTTCATCAATCTCTTAATTTCCCTGAAGTAATTTCCTTAAAGCTTTCTCAGACTTCTCCGACTAAACAGAGTTTGGTCAATACTGCGCCATTCAGCTATGCTTTCTTTTCTCCAACACATTCAACACAACTTCGAAATACTCATTAGACCGACCCAGACTACACTGACTTCTTCAGACAACTCTCCATCTGCATCTTTTATATTGATACACGTTAGGTCACTGACCTTTCCCTATGGATTTACTTCCCTGCAGAACAACAACCAACTCTCCTTCAAGTTTTTGCTTGTCGTGTCTCTTTTCTATTGCTTGACTTTTTTTTTTATCTCGCAAACTTTCTCACATACTACACAAGCTATACTTCATTTTACACACACACACATGACCTTTCTGTCACATAGCTGCATCTCAAGGTACCTAGTTTTCACACACACACACACACACACACACACACACACACACACACACACACACACACACACATATATATATATATATATATATATATATATATATATATATATATATATATATATATATATAATTATAATATTAGCCGCCACAGTCTCTCAGTATACCGGACATAGGGCTCAAATTACAATCCATTAAGGGGGAGTACCCCATACCTGATGATAGTCAGAATCAAACGAAACTTTGGGGTCCAGCTTCTCAAAAGGGGTCAAGCCAGATAGGAAGATTAAGTGATTCATTGGGGAACAGGCGTTCTAGAAGTAGCTGTATACCCTTGGCATAAGAACTATTTCCCTGTGCTCTCCTTTTGCTGGTACTCGACTGTTTTTCCAGGAATGGCGGGCTGTGACCTGCTAAGCCCCGAATCTCGGGCCGTATCTATTTTGGCACTCTGCCACCAACTGGCAATGGGTCACAAGAGACCCGGACTACAAGCAGCCCCTTCATTTGTTAACTGAAGACATAGTGGCTCGTCTAGCTATTTTGCAAAAGCGCACTTGCAAACTGAATTGCCCAGTAAGTCAGAAATTTGCAACTGAGTACCAGTTTACTTTATCTCCCACTCAATCTCTCGTTTCTTTCCCCAGATTTCATCTCCTTTGCTGAGATCTGTTTGCTATTATTATGAATTACGTCTGTTGATGAAATAATCCTTTGAATTCAGTGACACACAGTTAATCATCCCTCCATTGTGCTGAATTATTGCGAGTGAGAGAATCCTTTATGCAAGAACCCTTATCTGGAATAAATCTATTTCCAGAGACGTGTTACCTCGTCCCCCTCGTATTTCTGCCACCAGCCTCCCTGTGAGAAGTTGCCTTAGGGGGGCAATTAATTCAACTTCGCTACATGCAAGCCACCTGCTCCTGCAACTGATTACAAGATAGCAGAACTTTTTATTCTCGAGCCAAGGGCTCCCGTCTGCATTCCTACTATGTCAAACTCATCATTCTTTCTGGAAGCCAGTTAGCTGTAAATTTGTTTTAGTTTTATTGCTGTGTTTGCCTTGCTGGGTTGCACACCAGTCGTGATTTATTTCCCCTGTTTCAACTGTGTGAAATAAAGTAATTTATTGTAACTAAGGGTTTTCATGGTGACCTCCCCTTTTATTTTAGAGGTATCACTAAGGTGAGTTATCTTGCGTGTTGGTTCTGGGTAAGTGGCCCCTAAGGCCAATTCAAAAAATCAATTCATTTCATTTGCCAACCAGACCAAATATGTAACAATATATTTATATATATACTGCATATATATATATATATATATATATATATATATATATATATTATATATACATATATATATATATGTATATATATGCAAAATAAATACAAAATTGAAAAATAAGGAAGTAAAGGAACAAAAGTGTATATATAAACAAGCAAAGTCATTTTGGTCATAGCAAAAGTTGCCATGTAGCACATTCGGAAAGCTTCATTAAGACAAGCTAAGTAAAATAACAATTCATACATGCATAGACAAAAACAAATATAACGCATAAAACAAACGTCATACCAAAGGCGACATTTAGTAACTTGGGAAGCCAACAGCAAGAAAAAGGTTACGCTTCCTCAATTGTAATTTCAGGCCATAAAAGACAACCATAAGGGGAAAGGTGATTACCCATTATTTACAACACTCGTGACACCCCGATTCCAAGTCAACGTTGTATATGGTGGAGGGAACAACAAGGAATGTGAGACACCTCGCAAAATTAAATGAATAACGAACATGATACTGAAAACATAAGCCAAATACAGGTAAGAATAATAATAAAAAGATGAGAGATATAACAAGGCCACTAAACACTAAATAACATTAAAGCAATAACAAATCTGATCCTGGAAGCGAAGACCTCGAAGAGAGTTATTTAACAATAATAAAAGGATAAGGAGAATAACAAAAGAATTGCACTACACTACACTATAATAATAATCCCATCTGCCGCCAATAATGACTACTGAAAAGACCGAGGCTTAATAACAGCAACCATAAATAAACAGAAGAAGACGAATCAGTCCTCGATGATCACAATTATTACGTCAGCAATAATGACAAAATGACAACTATAATGACACCAAAAGAAGACAAAGGGGAAGAAATGAAACACCACGACGAAGGATCCGGTTCCCAATCCGACCTTCTTCACATTTCGGCCCCAAAAGAGGGACAAACCCTTATTTAGGGCTGTGATTCATTTGATCTGTCCCGTTGGTAGAACAGAGAAGGTTATTCTTAGAGTGATAAGTTACGCAAATGTTACTATATTTATCGGTATCTACGGGCCATTGTGCCGTAGCAGCTCATTAGCCCTAGGTCAATAGGATGTACAAGGACCTGACCCGTCGGGCAGAAAGAGTCCTGCGTCTAACTTTAGACACTGACTCCAAAACACTCGGCCTTCCGTGTTCTAGAGCTATTAATGGTGTCCTATAACTATTACTCTCATTATCAGTTTATTAGTTTAAATAAAAAATTAATATAATCTAATTCGATTAACATATTTTTCGTTAAAAATTGCATTGTCATACTTTACAGGGGAACATAAATATATAAGTAATGAAAGTATAATTAGGGAGTGACACCTGGTCTTCTCCATTTAGCCGCTCTAAATGTGTAACACCTCATCAAGTGCATGAAAAATTTTCTAATTACATCGACACGGGCATATTGCCACACATCATATATACAGAGTCTATGTATATATATATATATATATATATATATATATATATATATATATATATATATATATATATATATATATATATATAATATATATATATAATATATAATATATATATATATATGGGCGCGCGTGCGTGCGTATATGCGTTTATGTGTGAGTGAGTGTATGTGAAGTCTGTTTCTCACTGTAAAAGGTGACCACAAAAAGTGATATTTTTCAATTTCGACAAGAGTTGCACAGTCTTTCAGGTATAATAATAGTAAACCCTGTAGAGAGAGAGAGAGAGAGAGAGAGAGAGAGAGAGAGAGAGAGAGAGAGAGAGAGAGAGAGAGAGAGAGAACCAATATCATTTAATTCTATTTTCAAAGCAAAATGCATTGCATAAAACATGCCCGGAAAACAAAACGAATTTCTCCTACAAAGACTTCCATATTCCAAATGGCTATTAAGAAACCATCTATTTATATTGTATTCATGATCTTCAATCTTCAATTATAATCTTTCTTTTAGTCAATTACCACAAACGGCATAAACTTAGCTTCCATGCCCTTAGTAACGGGTTTCTTTTATTAGAATATTTATCGTTACCGTGCGTTTCTTTTACACCGTTCTTTTTCTGGTCCTCGCCTAATCTCAAACATAAAACTTCTTGGATATCAATCATTCTTTTTTAATATCATCGTTTGTCATTTATCTCACCAGAACAATGTTCTAATTTAAATTAATTTTCGAATAGGCATATCATTTTGTTTAATCTTTTTCTCATTTATCTTCCTGAATGCACCCTACGTTGGTTCAAAATCTCAATCACTTCAGGGCCCTCTATCACAACATAACCAATTTCTCTCACTCTTGAACATGCATCCCTCTCAATCGATGCTGAATGACTAAATTTCTTGGAACGATTTAGAATATTATAGTAGACATAAATAATAAGCGATGGTGATCGCAAAGGACGGATATGAGTTTTAAAAATCACGAGGAAAAAAAACAGGATGCATTAAAAAGAAGGACTAATTAAACTAAAGTAGAGTAAACAATTGTATTTATTAAATATTTTAGTAAAATAAATTTAACGGAGGAAATTCTATAAAATATACCAGGGCAAAGACGACGATTATCGCTCATGAGAATATTGTTTTCGATGCACACTTCGTTTAATAGAAGGATAAACAACGCCAATCTCTTCTCCTGCCGTGAAACAGAAGCGGGATTAATTAAATCTCCCTCGTCCCTTCCCCATCACTCCTATCAATTAAAATATCATGCTGGTAAAGGATTTAGAGCCGCTTGCTCTTCTAATAACTATCAGGAAAGGACCCTGGCAGGATGCTGCTTGCAAGAGCGTCGGTAGAGATTTTCAAACCTTATATTGCGACTGCTATTCTTCAGTTATTTGAAACTTGAAAGTTTACCATAAAAATTTCTTTCAATTAATTCTTATCTCAACTGCTTCTCATTTAATTTTAACAGCCAGTAAAATATGGCAGAAGGAGCCATATTTCACCATTATGGTTTTCAAAAATTAGTTTTAATTTCATGCGGGCAATAGGTAGGGATAGTGAAGACAAAGGTACAGGTTTCACATTTTCATCATCTTAAAATTGTAAGTGTAGGACCTTGTTACAATATTCTTGGAAAATCACTAGAGAGTCTGCAGTATCATACCATGAATTCTGGTTTGAATTTCTTGCAGCTTGACACTAACTTCAACATATCTATGCATAAAATCTCGAGAAACATGACCATTTCAAGTGACATAAAAGCAGTGAATGAAATACATTTGGAAGAATCAGCATATTTCTATCATCTATGAATGAAATCTCTAGACACAATTACATTTCATTCGATCTGGAGGCGAGACAATGAATAAACTAGAGCTCAGCAAATGACAGAAAAATGCATTAAAGAAAAGCCGCAGATGTTTAACAGAAGTTTAACCTATAAACACAGTCACGATTGAAATAAAAATAAATTAATAAAATTATGATCGGGATAGCGAAATATAAGAAGCACAGCAGGCTTAACGAAAGTTCATCATATTATCAAGGAAGCAGTTACAGCGAATCAAGAATTCCGAGGAGGATAGTGAAATCTGGTTGGAAGAAACCGTAGACTTCTTCAAAATTCATTTCTAAGCATACTTCTGAACATTCCTAAAAACAACAAACGCCTTTCTATCGAGCTGAGAACCAGTTAAAAACACATTTCAAGACTAATACGCAGGCTTAAAGTTTTCATGTAAACGTATCTATAGTTAAAATCCAAATATTCACGCGCCATTTAAAATAAAGCCATTAATAAAAGTTTAATACTAGCCTCAACAAACAACTGCCTTGAAGGCGTGCAATGAGGTTAGATCACAAAATACAATTTATTTACGGCTCGATAGGATTAAAAATATAGAATTATAATTTTCTGTTTTTAAAACGGCAACTAATGTACTCTCGGCCATGAATATGTAGCACAGTTTGAGTATATTTTACGAAAAACTAGTGCTGTAACAATGTGTATATATATGTACTTGCGTATATATATATATATATATATATATATATATATATATATATATATATATATATATATATATATATATATATATATATATATATAATATATATATATATACACACACACACACATATATATATATATATATAATATATATATATATATATATATATATATATATATATATATATATATATATATATATATATATATATATATATATATATATATATATATATATATATATATATATAAGGACGAAGGTGGACCATGGAAATGTACTAATCTCAGCATAATTCTTTATTTCCAACGTTTCGTAGTAAATAACTTTATTACATCATCAGGGAATCTGTTAAATAATGAATAAAATTACTTTAAAAATGTTCTAAAATTCAATCAAATTCATAAAATACAGCACAGTTAGAATACAAAAAAAAAACAATAAAAAAGACATAAAAGCAAAATCAAAGACCGCTAACCACCTTATTCCAAGAAGGCGGAAGAAAGAATACATAAATAAAAAGTTAACTCAGGTAGAGCTGAGTGTGTATATGGAAAACTTAATATTTAGATATGAACAAACGTCATCATACTTACTGCCTTGAAGCCTCTGTACATGAGCTGCAGTTCTTTTTTGCTGAATTTCGTGGTCCTGGCCAATGCATCGATGCCGTCAGGCTTATATCGCACCACGTTTAATTCGATGTCGTCTGGGTCGTGATCTGCAAACGAATTCAATGATTATGGTTAAAGAAACTGCTATCACGATAGAAATGTGGCAAAAAAAAAATAATTCACTTTATTACGATATTATGCAGTTTGGGGAATTGTGCCTGTAAAAGCAAAGCTGCTCGTTACCCCAAACTTTGTTTACAAATATACACCCTTAGACATTAAATACTGGTCAACCTTCATATATAAGACTGTAATTTGTTACACCTTCAGTAATACTAACTGATGGCTTTGAGATAAGTCAATGGCGTTATCCATTATATTATGAACGATGGAAAGATTTCAGAACTAATGATTTGGTAGTATTGAATTGAACTGAATACAGAATTTAGGACAAAGGCCAAGCACTGGAACCTATGGGGTCATTCAGCGCTGAAACGGAAATTGACAGTAAAAGGTCTGAAAGGTGTAACAGGAGGAAAACCTCGCAGTTACACTATGAATCAATTGTTAGGAGAGGGTGGAAAGTAAGATGGAAGAAAGAGAACATGATAGGAGGTACAGTTAAAGGAACGAAAGGAGTTGCAGCTAGGGGCCGAAGGCACGCCGCAAAGAACCTTAGGTAATACCTACAGTGCACCGCATGAGGTGCACTGGCGGCACTAACCACCCTTGTGTTGGGTAGAAAATGAATAAAAAGTAATAAGGGGTGTTTTATTTTATCAGTATATCTATAACTGATTATTTACGAACAGAAATATTATTATGTACTGCATAAAAACTTGGAAAATCAACTGACTTTAGCAGGAGATTTCCTCATCCAGTTTTCTTAATTTATTAAAGAAGACTGCAGTGGATGACAGATTTAATTTTTGAATTACTTTTTCAATTATTATAACTTTCCTACTTTCTTCCTCTGGGAGGTTTCTCAAGGTCTCACCCAAGTTCACGAGGAACGAAAGTCGAGGATTTTTCTACGGATTTATTGTTTACAAAGGGTCCGACACGTTTCGCATCATTATGTACACCAATGCATATTTAGGGCAGAATAACAATGGCTTCATTACTAGTTATTGATGACTCAGAGCCTAAGGAAAAATAGCTTGTGTGTTAATGGAGCAATCGAAGACCCAAGCAAAGATGAGCCAGCATGGGTTCATCAAAGGCTATGAGGTCCCTTTATTATAATTAGGTCACAAAAATATTTCAGTCACTCTATTTAGAATTTACTTGTGCATTCCAATAAGAAAATTACGAGAAAGAAGCAAAGTTAAACGTAGTGAAAATGTCATTCTAAAACCTAGCTACTGCAGCCTCCCTTTAATAATAATAATAATAATAATAATAATAATAATAATAATAATAATAATAATAATAATAATAATAATAATAATAATAATAATAATAATAAAATATTATTATTATTATATTATATTATTATTATTACCATACAACATAAGTTTTATGATAATAATAATAATAATAATAATAATAATAATAATAATAATAATAATAATTTTATTATTATAATAATACGTAAAACCCTACGTTGAATAAAATGGCTACGAAAAATCATTGCAACCTAAGCGTTATGGATGGTAAACAGAAGTGTTATGACGCATCAGTCAGTCCTCTTGATTGGATCGAGAGAGAGAGAGAGAGAGAGAGAGAGAGAGAGAGAGAGAGAGAGAGAGAGAGAGAGAGAGGGTAGAAAGTGATTAGGCCTTCAGCAAATAGAAGTAAACAAACCACTCTATTCTTATCAACAGACATCGTAACCCGTAGCCTCATCCCGTAGGGCAGTGGAGAGATCATTATTATTTCTTCTGTTGATGCAGAAGAGAAAATACATAGAACTCCAGGAAATGACTTTGTCTAGTTAATATTAATGGCGAGCTGACTTGGCTGACTTTTTAAATTCGTTCTCATCTCTTTTATTAATTCTTATTTTTAGCATGTATTTTGTACAAATTCTCAGACCAATTTCCTAACTATTCATTGTTAACCCTGTTCATCTATGAAATTGGCACTAAAAGCTGGAAAAATACCTTAACATCAACATTAACTCATTGTCATTGCATTTGTCAACGCAATTCAGAGTAAAATTCCAAATATAAAAATAATGTCAATTAAGATACTGATTCCTTCACCAAACTGTCTTACATTCATATTAGCTAAAGTCCACTTCAACTAAATATCGTTTGTGCTCTGTGAGAAAGAATGTTAGAAATTCCTTACAAACGGCAATTGCGGCGTAAACATCAAACTGACGCCACCAAAGATTTCATTTGCAAACGCCAGTCGTGTGGTCTGTATCTACCTGGTTCCAATAGTTTTTGTTGAACGTATCTTAATTCAGTAGTTATCCAGGTACCTCTGTAATAAAACTTCCCTGTTTGCTATCCCGGCTGCCAGTTCCTTCATAACATCCCCAAGACACAGCACTTACTATAATACTCTTAGGTTTAGAAGTTAAACAATTATAACAATCAGTGCATTCTACGCACTGTGCTTGCTTTTAGAGATTAAGCTGACAACTGGAAAATTAAAGTCATGATGTGCTTCGGGTTTCATGACGAATACGGATCTCTTAAAGTTAATTGATTCATCTTAACAAGGTAAGGAAGTCGTGGCGATGTTCCCATTCACCCGTAGCATATTGAGCAGAACTAAGTTATGGACGAGTTCGGTCGAAAGATTTCCTTGTCAAGCACAAACTAGTCCTCTTATGTTGTTCAGGTGAGACTATATTTACGACTATCCAATCATAAATAGACAGCAAAAATATCATATGAAGTGGTATCGAATGTGAGGTCACATGGTAAAGCCCTGGAATCGCATAAAATACTTGTTCTCATATGTGATATTTTTGGCTAAACTATATGGCATCGGCACTGCAATGAAACGATTAAGAAATGATAAAAAAATGTCAGTTGTCTGGATTTTATGTACACGTCCTCTCTGAGTCTCGGTGAATGAGTAAATATTCGCAATCACACAAATGACACTGAAATAGCTACAAATTGACAAAACCATTAATATAAAGACAAAAATATTAATGTGAAGGCCTAACAGTATTTCCTCTGTAGCGACTTCCGTTTCGTATGCGGGATTGCGAATATTTACGTATCCACCGAGGGCCAGAGAGTACTGATACATACAATCACAGAATTAGGAGGCTATTGAAATGAATGCTCCATACGGTGTTAGTATTATGTCATTACTACTTCTACTACTGAATTTGTGATTTGAATAAATTGGGACTTTTCCTAAAATGAGAATCAAATACGATATCGGAATAAAGTGTTAATTTAATACTCATATTGCAAACACCTGGTAATATGTCGTAAAAAACAAATACACATATCATTAAATTTAAGGTAAGTTACCATAACCAAAGCAGCCCTCTGAAATGATGCCGTATATTAAAGCCAAAAATATTGTATGCAATTCCAGTTTTACCATATGATGTTAAAACGAAGAATAAGACCTCACATTCGATACCATTGCATACGATATTTATGCTGTTTGACGCCATACACAAATTCACTTGCTTCCTTTTAATTATATCATTATATAAAATAACGTAGAGCATCGTGACTATTAAAATAATACATATGACTTATGATGGCACGAATACATACATCTCATTCACTATCTAAGTATTGAATATAAAGCATCTTATCCCCCCAAAAAACCGCTCATACGACGTTATATATCCTACCTGTAACCTTCGATAAAATAGGCATCATAAAATTTATTCACAAAAACCTTTTTCATAAGAGCCACAGACCACCTGTAATCACACTGGCCATTAATATGACGCCATTATCATTACGGAAGAAAACGGGATGAAAAAAATCTCTCTCAGGAGCGATAGCGAAGACATTGTCCAAGTTAATTGAATTACTTCAGGATTAACAGCCCCAGATTGAGAGCTAATTTACCTCTTTTTATTCTCTGCCGTGCGAGGCTTAATTAGGGATATTTGAGCGCCTAAATCAATAAAGATTCTTTCATCAACGCACATTGAAACACATCGTTTATTGCGGCCACGGGAAATGAGCTGCGATAATACTGAGACACTTCATTCTCGCCATTTCTGTTTGTCTAGACGTGAAGTTTTTCTACCTGCCTTCCCCCCATATGTACACACACACACACACACACACACACACACACACACACACACACACACACACATATATATATATATATATATATATATATATATATATATATATATATATATATATATAATTGTAATAACAACAATGCCCTGTTAATTTCTCGAATTCTTCGCGCGTTTTTGGATATGCTTGTCACTACAAAGCCGTAAGATCCAAACGCAAGAAATTGAAGTGTCTGTGATACCCGGTCGCGGGAAACGAACCCGCCTCACCATAATCACAAGGAGGTATCTGGTAAAAGTGACCAGTAGATTCTACATATATATTTCAGCCTAAAAAGCAATAAAAACGACTGCCCACTTGGCTACGATGGTGAGGATGGGTCTATTCCAGCTCTAATAAATATATCTGAAAACGTCATGTATATGTATGTATGAGAGGTGATAGACTTTTATCCTTCTCGTGGTCAGGTCGGCAACGTGACCTCCTTGTGATTATGGTGACGCGGTTTCGTTTCCCGCGACCGGGTATCACAGACACTTCAATTTCTTGCGTTTGGATCTTACGGCTTTGTAGTGACAAGCATATCCAAAAAAAGCGCGAAGAATTCGAGAAGTTAAGAGGGCATTCTGGCTATTACAATTACATATGTATCTGGTAAAAGTTACCAGTAGATTTTACATAAACACACACACACACACACACACACACACACACACACATATATATATATATATATATATATATATATATATATATATATATATATATATATATATATATATATATATATATATATATATATATACATACATATACACACATATATATTATGTATATAGATAGATGTATATACATTCACTATGATAAATGATTGGCTTCGATGGGCTTCTTCATCTTCTTGGAAACAATTTAACCGAAAACGCAACCCCATTTTAGCAATGAAACGAATAAAATTTTCCTCCACACTGGGATCTAACTAGGAACAGAAAAAAGATGGTCCAGTGCTTCAGCGGCAAAGATAAAGCGTCAAAATGAAATGAGTTTGAGTAATACTGCAGACTCTACTTAACCCCCACAATTTTTCGAGAGACATGAGTAAGAACAGTTTTGAGTTTAATAATATTCTGATGCTTTTATCTTCAAATCAAAAGTGGTTAATACCGTAGACTTGCCGAGTTATTCCTGGTTTCAGCAGACATAAAGGGCTGTGCATAGTCTTCAGAGAAATAAATAGTTACATATATATATGTATTAAAAGTATATATGATCAGATGAATCAATGAACGAGTATACGGCAGTCTTATAATAATGTTTGCTCAGATCTGTCGAAAAGCTATATGGAACGCTCTCTCCCTCTACCATACAGAATTAAAAACAAACAGAACTAATGTAATTCTAATCAATGTGTTCCAGAAGATGAAATCAATTCCAGTCCCTTTCGCCAGCCACATGTTTTGATTCATAGCTCAATTGTTCGACGGAATTGAATTTCCTTTACTTGTAGGCCATATCGCCTTCCACAGAGGCTTAAGAGTCTCGCCGAAAGCTGAAGTAGAAAATAAAACGGAAGAAGTTTGACAATACAACAATCGTCACTGGCTAAAACTGATTAACAAATAAACAGAAGATGAGTTTGTTGTTAAGCACGAATTGTTACAAAACAGACCTACAGAAAGCTCACGAACTTGAACATATTTCTTGAATGATTTTCTAGGGTATTCACTCATTTCCTTTTAAATTCAAAGCATTGAGTATAAAAAAGTTATGCCTATTCTATTTATAAATGAAAGTCCGAATAAAAGACATTACAAGCTTTGGTCCGCACAAACCAAAGTTGAAATTACAATCATTCATTACCTTTAACAAGATTAAAAGCAATACGACGATATTTTCATGGATCATAATGACTGCCCATCTTTAAAAAAAAACAAAGGTATACAAAACTGGATTCCAAGACTGGATAAACACTGGAATTTCTACTATGGTGAACAGAAAGGGACAGGAAACGCCATTCCATCAATAAGCAAAATGATCTTTCATAAAATTCAAACGATTACTGCACGATGTATAAGGTTTGCTCAGCTTAATGTATTGTAGCAATGAGGTACAGTAAAACAAGCAGCAGAAAAGGAAGGTTTACAAAGATGAAACTATGACATCACAAAGGCATAAAGAGATGAAAAAGAAAGAGGTGCAAAAGTAAACCTGAGTGTAACAGGACTAAAGGTGTGATCAGATAAAAGGACGAATACATATTGGCGTTGGGAATAACTAAAAAGGATAGAAGCCTTTTACACAAGATGGCGTGAAGCTTGAGCAAAGGTTTCAAAGTCAGCTCTAGATTACAACCCTGCCAGAGTTTTCATACACGTGAAATGGGCTCTGGAAATTCAGCACCTATAGAATCCCTGCTTATAATGGTGGAAAAGGTTCTGCCATATGAATTGTGAAGCGGGCGAACACAATGAAGACATCTTGATAACAACCATAAACAAAAAATAATTCCACCTTTGGATAATGAAACGATGAAGGGTATCTGGACTGAAATTTTCACCCAACTATCAGATAAGTAAAGAAGCAAAGTTATTCTGTCTATAAAGAAGCTCACTATAAAAACCAAATACTCGACTTTTAATACTTTAAACAAATCATTTCGCAAAAAATCTCCAACGTTATGATAAAAAAGGTATGGCCAGGAAGAGTCAGTGTCTTGCGCCTTGATTGAATGACTGTGCATAAATACGTGCGTACTTCCGTCTTCTTGCCTTTCTGTTTAAATTTCATGGCCATTAAATATACCCTCACTCGGTCTTCTGTTACCTTGGTTAGCAATGATATCGCGGGCGTTAAGCCCCCTCAGACATCACTGAACATCTCTATCTTCTCCAGCATCCAATCTATTATCTCGCATCCATCTCACAGCTGTGCCAAGAGGGGGAATGTGAAATTGGTTGTGATATCCCTGAATCACATCGAATCAAGGAGAGACAGCGCCTCTAGATGAATATCGATTAAGATGGTCATGCCCACGCAACTGCGATAAGAACTTCTTGTTTCATTTTCATGGTAATTTGTTATCAAATATAACGTGAAGATGTCATCCACGCTTCATATTAATATGTATTGGATTCTGCAACGAGAGAGAGAGAGAGAGAGAGAGAGAGAGAATTTCAACCTGCTTTGATAAATTCATTGGGCCGAATAATTCTTGCATATAGTACTACTTGACCCTAAAGATAAAGTCAGAGCTACACACGCACGCTTTATCAATATTTAATGGTACAAACCTTTCTCATCAGTATATAAAATTCCACACATAGGCCACCCGTCAACGTAAGTAATTCGATCAATAATTCCTTCCCGCTAAGCACAAAAGCTTCCATATTTTCGAACTCCCCAAAATAAGTTATAAGGATAATTAACAATAAATACCACGAGGGGTGGACAAAAGGGTTATATAATCACACCAAGTTTTGACAAGCAATGAATTTCAAGGTCATTACCTAAGATTTTAATAAGGACACATTTATACTTCAGCGATGGAGGCACTTCCACTATCCTTGCCAGGAGGAAGCATCTCGCAAGATTAATGGTTTGTTGTCTGGGATAGCGTAAAGCTTCACCCTGATTGGAAGTGTATGCATGGCTTAAGATAAGGAAAAAAGTGGGTCACCAAGAACACAAGAAAACGGTGGCTCGATCTACTTCAGTTTAATATATGCTGGTGTAGAGAAGTATATGATAACAGTAACAAATCACGAAAACAATGGCAGGATATACGTTACATATAAAACTTGTCGGCACGAAGGCAAGAAGACAGAGGTAATTATACTTGAATGAAATATATTTTAGTGCTTAATAGTACAGAGAAAACGTTGAAACAAGAAAACAATAAGTTGAAGACGAGATATACAGCAATATATTTTAGGGCATAAATACAAAGTATGTATACTTTGTATACATACTATACAAAGTGCCAGCAAAAGAGGAGAATAGTGACACAATATACTTCATAATTTTATTTGATCCACATATGAAACTGAAATAGTCATACGCATATGGATAGTGGAAGAGATCTTTGGACAGGGAACTTAAATATACATTCATAAGCCGTGTATGGAAATCCTTAAATGCTCTGGAAGATGCGAAGGCACTTGCGTGCGCATTTGTTTTTTGCAAGCTCAAAAAATATTAATATTTTATTCATGGCATTACCTCTCAGGTACGTGCCATAAAATGAAGATGCAATTCAAATAATATGACAGTAATTAACGTTTTGCAAGATAAAACTATCACAGTGCTCACATTCAGACTTGTTGCCGCTGCTACCTCTGGTAGAGAACGAAAATTCGATCATATTGCTGATTACACAAACGAAAATAAGTTCAGTTCTATTATCAGGTTTGGGAAAAGGACATCAAGCATGACCATTACACAAAATATCTCGAAGGTTTTAACCACTCTTGATCTCAGGAATCCAAAAGGAACATTAAACGAGTACTTTTTTGGTCGTCTGGGGTTCGTCAATAACTGAGTCTGCAGAAAAGCCAAAAGAGTGACTCAGGGAAAAAATTCAGGTTACTATTCAGCAGAAAAATGGTTACTATTCTAAAAGAAAAAAATAACAGGTTGCTATTAAAAAAAAAAAAGTCGCTATTCTGAAAAGAAAAACAGGTTGCTATTCTTGGGCAGCATAAAACAATGTTCCTAACAAAATCCTACTGGTCTGGATTTCAGTAATCCTAACAAGCCTGCACTCATACATAAGATATAAAGGGTTGTAATGTGATGGTTAACTGCTGTGGGTTACTGCACGATTACAGCTGGGCAAGGGGCCAGCAACCTCATTCCTCTAAGATTTCTCTAGGAAGGAAGGGTTGGCATTCTCTGAAATCACACTTCTCTAAGGAAAAAATGTGTGTGGCATGTTTGTCTATCTATCTATCTATTTATCTATCAATCTATCTATTTACCTGTCTATATTCACGATTTATAATAATTCCTATCAATCTATTTATCTACCTAACTATAAACTAAAAAATAAAATATGCTTGGTAGCAAAGAGCCAAACTGATGATCGGCATCGATTTTTGTGAAAGCCGATGGCCAGCAGACATTTTGGGGGATATCAAAGGCGAGCGACTGATAGCTATTTTGGGGTTATCATCAAAACATTGCTTCGGGAGATATTCGCTGGCAAGATTGCTGTCCACATTTAGAAAGCGTATTTCCGAAGCGAAGTGGATATTTTCCCGTGATAATTTCCCCTTCGGAAACTCATATTCTTTTAATGTTTAATTTAAAATCTAGTTCTATGGCTTTTAAATCTGATTTCGATTACTTTTAAATCTAAGAGTCATAATCTGATAGTAGGAGCAACGCTATAATAATAAACTCTATTTTTTCTACCCAATCTAAATCTGTATTACTTTAAAATGTTCAACTAAATTATCGAAATGAATAAAAAGATAATTACTCTGAAATACTACCTCTAGATTCGCGTTTTCCACCTTTGCCTACAATCATTAGTTGTGTTAACCTTTGCCTATAATCATTAGTTGTGTAAAAGACCTCAGTAATGCAATTCCGAGTATTTCATGTAAACATCAACATGAGAAACAGTGCACTTTCCTCATCAGCAAATGATTTTCCGTTCCTCTGTTGTAATAGGGAAAAAGCAAATTAACTCATCAGTTCTATATATAGATTTGGTATCTCAGCTGCTAAGGTAATCGACATGCAAAATTGTTTGTAATTGTATTTACAAAATACACAATATCACTCAACCTAACCAACATCCTACCATTTACGTAAGTCTTGAAATACTTTCACAAGATGCAAAACTGCCAGTGTAAACAAACAGGAACCCTTACGTCAGCTGACTTCACAACACGAATTTCTGAAAAAAGAATACCCTGTCTTACCAGTTTTTTATGCACTATGTAAGGAGAACTAGTGAAAAATATTTTTTTTCACATACTCTAGATCCGAATCTATATTTTTGCGTCCTTTTTCTTTCGTTATCGTTTAATACCCAGTTATCAAACCATTTCCTCTCTATTTTTCTGAATTAATCCGTCCGTCCGTCATTCCCTCGTTCTCTATTCAAGTCCCACTTCACCTTTCGGAGCGCACCAACTTCTCACCATTCAGCTGACTTGGAAGTTCGATAGCAGCTACTAAAAATGATAAAACAAAAAACTCATTTGACAAGTCCTAACGTCGCCAGGAAGGTTTCCGAGGAGGTGGAATATTCCGCATAAATTCTGTGGCCTCTGTGGTGACGAAGCTTGTGATGTATGTAATATAAAATTCCAATGTATTCCTCTTACCTACAACGGAGGTCTCTGACTGCACGGAGTATTTGTGGATATGTAATTCACCTGTGCAATAGGAACAGAACCTTCGAGGGATTGATGTTATTTGCCACCTTACACTGAGATTTACTTTTGTATGTTTTACTTTTATTACATTCACTCTCGTTTCAGTACAATCACGTAACATTGTCTCGCAAATTTTTGCATTATTATTTGGTCTGGATATTCGACAGGATTCCGGTCATATTATAAGTAAATAATGATACCTAGTTTTTCCAGTTATTGAGCAGCATTTTAACTACTACTACTACTACTACTACTACTACTACTACTACTACTACTACTACTACTACTACAATAATAATAATAATAATAATAATAATAATAATAATAATAATAATAATAATAATTATTATTATTATTATTATTATTATTATTATTATTATTATTATTATTATTATTATTATTATTATTATTATATGTTGTTGTTGTTGTTGTTGTTGAATGTTATTGCTGCATCAGCTGCATTCAATTTATATGCAGTTTTTTCTATTTTTCTAATAAATTGAATGGAGCTGATGCACAGATAACATCCAACACTACATATTTTACTATTATTATTATTATTATTATTATTATTATTATTATTATTATTATTATTATACTCTCTCATATTAGAAACACTACCAAACAGAATCATTTCTACAAGTACAGTCAAAAGGAATAAATTAAATAAAATGCACACAAATACACACACACAAGCACGCACCAGCTGAACAAAGGAATCCTTTCCTCGTGATATTATCAACGAACGACATGACTTGTCAGAGCAAAATAGTTTGGATTCTGGTGAAAAGCGTTCATAATGAACTTGCTTCTCGAAACTTACAAAGACGTTATCAAGCCAGCCGCCGTTTTGTAAAAGCTTGCAGGAAGTCAAAAGTCTTATCGGCTAATGGATATCGTGTGGATTTATTTCTCACGAGCAATTAAAACATACGAGCTGAATCTTTGCTTAAATAATGGACCTAGATTCTTTATCGCAGTCGTGTATTAACGTTCTGGGCTTTATCCCAGAGCTTAAGGGGACACCCTTGATTTTGCATAAGAGGCCCCTTCACCACTTCAACGAAAATCAAGAACAAATTGTATATATATATATATATATATATATATATATATATACATATATATACACTGTATAGTATATATATTATATATATACAGTATGTATAACTGAATCACCAAAATATGGAACATGATGAATATATAAATAAAGATAAAATCCACGAAGGAAAGGGAAACACTGGAGTGCTGCGAGGCCTTTCGACAGTCTGTCGTCCTTTACTTAGCTAAGTATATATATACAGTATATATATATATATATATATATATATAAATATATAATATACACTGTACATATATATACACAGTATATACAATATATAAGTATATTTATGTGTGTGTGTATATATATATATATATATATATATATATATATATATATATATATATATATATAGAGAGAGAGAGAGAGAGAGAGAGAGAGAGAGAGAGAGAGAGAGAGAGAGAGAGAGAGAGAGAGAGAGAGAGAGAGAGAGGATTCTTTTCTGGATCAACGTTAAAAAAAAAGCAATCATCGCAACGATCTTGTTACGTCCAAATCGAAATTTACTCCACCAGTCAACCCAATTAAGCAACATTATATCTGGTCAACAACTAGATAATCAGCAATGACTGTAACGATCTTGTCTCAGTTTTCAGATTATAATTTTCCCCCGATCACCTGCTTTAAACAACATTCTGTCTGGTCGATCGGATCGTTCGTATGTTAAGCCCAAGGTCCTCCCAATATACTCTGAGTACTTTGAGTATATTTAAAGGTTACCCAAGGGTCTTAATAGGCGAGTTACGTTATTATGAGAGACTTTCTTGTCCATATAAATTTCTTTCTTATTTTTAACTATTTTCAAAAATTTCTTGTATGTACACTTGCACAGAATGGAATGACATGTGAAAAAAAGATAAAATGAAGAGTAAATACAAATGAATGAAACAGAGAAAAGGCAGAAAACAGATAAATGTGAAATAACACGGGAGAAATAGAGCAATGGTGTATGTTTATTTCACTAGCGCTTAATTCTATGAATTATGATGGCAATAAATTCACAGTCATTTAAATCTCAGATCGAAATTCATTCACTTCAAATAAAAAAAATTACAAAATAAAAACTCAATAAATATTATAGTCTTCACAAGTCCCCTTTCTTGTCATAAAAGAAGCACACTTTTCACCACTGCCTAAATTCGTCGGTCCGGAAAAGTTGCAGACCGTAATTAACCGATAGTCTGGCAAGAGAGAAAATATGAACTCTCGAAGAGGCATCGTGTTTCATGTTAAAATAGCCCAGATATAAAAGATGATAAAAATGTAATTACTGAGTCTCCACCTCTGCCTCTGGTTGTCGTGGTGCTGTGGTAACGCTCCTAGCTGCAGAGAGAGGAACCAGCTTTTCTCCTGACCAGTAAACAGTAAAGAAAGGAACGGAATGGGTACGAGTGTCCTTAACAACCCAGCATGTTTCTGTTGCTGTACTTAGTGAATTGGGTACACTGTTGTTAGCAGACTGTTGTAAGTTGTAAAGTTGTAGTTGGCGTGTGCGTGTGTGCGTGTGTGAGAGAGAGAGAGAGAGAGAGAGAGAGAGAGAGAGAGAGAGAGAGAGAGAGAGAGAGAGAGAGAGAGAGAGAGAGAGATCAGTACTTTGTCAGTGTATATACCGACACATCATGATAACAAGCGGAAGGGTGAAACCATGCATGACATATTCCCTCTCTCTCTCTCTCTCTCTCTCTCTCTCTCTCTCTCTCTCTCTCTCTCTCTCTCTCTCGTGTACTGAGACCAGTAAATAAGTCAAATATAGCTGTAAATCATTCTTCAAGTGGAGTTCCACTGGACAGACAACGAAAACATCGACATCAATACAATATCTAGAAAAGATATGAATGCATAAAATATAATTCACTCTATTTCCACTTCACTTGAATGTTATGAGTATTAGATATATGAATCACCTATGTCTCTTTCAAAGTGGAGCTATTTAAAATACAGTTAGGATGTTATCAGTAAACAGCAAGATACTTAAACACACAAAAAATATATATATATACACGAAAACATACCAAAGAGCACGCACTTTAAAAAATGAGATAACAATTAATTTAAACCGCCACAATATTTTGGAAAAGATTTGGGAAAATATACTACTTTCTACCACATAGTAATCAAAACAGCCACTTAGCATAATGATCTTTTAATATGAAGCATGAATGTTACTTGTATTTCTAGACGGGAAAACCCGTATTTTGAACCCACTTACCTCTAAAAACGTCGTTGATGAACAAATTCACCAACAACTTCTTTACATGTAGGTGTTTTCAGAATACTGTTTTCCCTATTTGTAGAAGTAGCTTAAATTTATTTATCATATTACATTTGTTTTACTATAACTGAAGGTTGGATATGTGCTGTTATGCGCACACGTCATATTACATATTTTTACAATAACTGAAGATTGGGTATGTGCTGTTATGCGCACACGTATGTAATGAACCCTACAAAGTATGATTATATATTCCCAATTTCCAACCGTAAAAACGGTATCATTATGCTTCCTTACAAGCACACTGCTGTGATAAACTCTGAAATATATCTTGGAATATTTTTCATGTTTAAGGAGACTGAAAAGTCGTCACCAAACTTTCACTGAGCTCTTCCGCAGTCACTAATATCTTGGGGCAATTTCCGCCATGCAACATAACTTGAGAAAGCTGAAAGCATTGGGGGCATTGTACGTCAAGAGACCGAAGACAAATTTCTAAACTAAGGCATTAACGCTGTTGTAAACAAGGACAACTTCGATCATCATCGACGACACAAATACAAATAATGACTTCGGCATCTGAAAGCAAAATCGTCGCTCCCTGACATACGGCACAGTTGAGTACAAGAACTTTCACGCAGAATTTTGATTAGGTAAAAACTTCGTCGATGAGACGTCACACCCGGGCTATCGTCAGGGATACTAATTTGGTGTTAAATCGAAGTGGGAGAAATTAACAAAATACAAACTCGGAAATTTAAAAGCTACATGGAAGGCTTATTCTGCAACCAAAAAAATGTAAACATGTAAACGCAAATTTATGATATACACACACATATATAATATATGTATATATATACATGTATATATATGCTTGTATGTATATATGCTGCGCCTTTATCCCTAACAAAGATAAATACGTATATCATAACTGAAATATAAAAAGCATTTTTATATGGTATAAGCTATCAACCTTTCGTGAAAGTGACGAACAGATAGCAAAGAAACATACACAAAGAACAGTACAATCTAAATTCGTTTTCCCTCTGGGTAAAACTTTATAATTGCACCCGTAGTTCAGTTCTGAATGATTAATGACTAAAAATTATAACTGTATGAAAAGGGAAGGCTAATTATTACTCGCTTTCAAACAAATCATAAACGGCATCTGCCATCTTCAATTATCATCATGAATGGTTTCTGAGTGAAAACATTTGCTAATGCATAATTAATTCGATGACAAATACTGCAATTTTCATATGCTATTGCTGATTCGGCAGATTTACAACAAAAAGTACCGGTGAAACAAGCCAAATACATTCATTATACTAATTTTTTTTTATTAAAAATATTCATAATAACACTGTTTTAAAAAACACTGCGGCGGTCGAGTCTATTTATATTTCCAATGGCAATTTACAGGCTAATTTGACACGAGGTCATAAGAGAGGTTTCTGCCAAATTGCAAAATATCTCGAGGAGAAGGTATATATATACGTGTATTCATGTATGTGGGTGAGAGAGAGAGGTAGAGGAAGGAAATAAACCCCATAAAATATATCGTGAACAAGACTTAAATTACAACATATCCTAGGAATGGCCACAAAATTCACAAAAGGCGAAATACTGGGGCCATCAACTCTAGGAAAATAACATCACTGGGTTGAACTGGTTATTTCCAGTACATATACGAGAACACATAACGACACACATAGACGCACACACATACACACCCACATATATATATATATATATATATACATGTATACACACACACATATATATATACATAAATGGATGTATGTGTGCATGTGTGTGTGTTTGTTCCAGCATAACTCTGACTTGCACTGAGCAATTTCAACCAAATTTGGTATACATATGACTTACTATCAGGAAAAGAATATTGTTGGGGTAATACATCGCTAGCACCAAAGGGCACCAATACATCACTGGTGCCAAAAAGGATAGGGATGGGAATGGGGTGCCTGCAAAAATAATCGAAAACGACAGATATTAGTGTCTAATCCATAGTTTTCGAGGCGCTGAGATGACTAGTGACATTCCCGATGCCCTTTAAATCCAAGTTCAGCCCCGATAGGAAGGGGTGGTGGGGGGGGGGGGGGGGGGTGGTGAGTAGGGGTGAAATATAAAATGTCAAAAATGCTGAGCTGTATGACTGAAACAACGATCTTAACAGGGAAGAGAGAGAGAGAGTGAGTCTACTGGTTGTCATTCAGAGTTTTCCCGGGCAGCGCCGGTTTGGGCAGCTAGCATATATATATATATATATATATATATATATATATATATATATATATATATATATATATATATATATATATATATTATATATATATATATATATATATATATATATATATATATATATATATATATATATGACTTTTTTTTATCACATCACCGTGATTCATATTCAACCAATAAGCTACAAACGTCCTTTAATATCCAATTCGCCCTACCCCGGAAATAATATATTTTCATATATGTTACCGAAGGGGAATTTTTTAGTTGATAATAAGTTCGTCGTCTCGTGGGCTCGAACCAGCGAAGACAAGAACTCAGGACTATATATA
This sequence comes from Macrobrachium rosenbergii, assembly GCA_039081455.1. Taxonomy (NCBI): domain Eukaryota; kingdom Metazoa; phylum Arthropoda; class Malacostraca; order Decapoda; family Palaemonidae; genus Macrobrachium; species Macrobrachium rosenbergii. The sequence goes on from JANJGK010000048.1 coordinate 6,532,530, forward strand.
AATATACCCCCACCAGTATTGGGCTTATATTCGAAAGCACCATGATTCATTTCCTCTGTTCCAATCAGTCAACCCAGCTATTAATTCTGAATCCGTTAGCTGTGAGCCAAAGAATGAACACCGAGTTTAAAAACTTATCTCCATTCAAGGAAAAGAATAATGTCGGACCATATATACATACAAACATATATACAATATATATATATAATACATATATATATATATATATATATATATATATATATATATATATATATATATATATATATATATATATATATATATATATCTTTATGAAAATGGGATAAATATAGTCCCCTAAGGCAGTATTAAAAATATGAAAATAATCTGAAACAAGTCATGAAAACAGCAATCCAGGGGCCAAGGCAAAATCAATAAAGACGCCCTGCAGCTGTCGATCGCAGGCAGGGAAAAGCAGTATTGGCATTCCATGAAATGATTAAATGAACGCGCGGTGTTGACCAAAAGCACTAATTAATTACGAAATGCAAATTCGGCACAAAAGTGCCGATCCTTTCATTCGGAGGAACATGCCGATACATTGAATCTATCGTCTGTAACCGAACGATTTAACCTTGCGCTATTGGCTTTTCTTTCAAAAGGAAAAATAGACGATATCAATCCGTGAGTACGGTGAGGCCATATTTCACCTAGTATCGCTACGCAGGGATTAATGACAACTGAGGCGCGTTCATATATACAGTATTGGAAATATTACCACCTCAGGCATATCCATCTGTAACCTTAACAGTAGCAATTATGTATTGATAAGCTTGATACTTTGGAGTATGAGCCCTTAAGACCAATCAGCTATTGCTCATTTTATCAATA
>JANJGK010000048.1:6535881-6538381 GCA_039081455.1 Macrobrachium rosenbergii
GATCTTTGTTGTTGGATAGGGAAACTTTTCAACCACAAATAATATGTCATTAAAGTTCCCAGTAAAAACGTATTTCAATTTAAAACTTCAGGGAGAAATTTTTTAATAATGTTTGAGTTTTTGGAGTAGAAAAATACCTCTAATGGGAAATGGGGAACGACGCCCTGAGATTTGGGTGTTATTATTAAAACTGTTCGAAGGAGGGGGAGGGGAGGGGAGGGAGTGTGAGGGTAAGGGTGAGGGGAAAGGAATGGATGGATGGATTCAATTCAGGGCCTTTAATTGGGCCAGAGATTGAAGGGCAGATTTCCCCATCTTTCGCTATATTAGGGTTATTATTAAATAATTTAGTGAACAGTTGCGGTTCATATTGAAATCTGGAAAAACACCTGGCAACTTCTTTGTGATCTGAAATGAAAAGATTCTGCGCAGTGCATCGACATAACTTTATTATCAATACCTTCACTATTAGTGCTACTTTTACCATAGTTGCTACATTATTATTATTATTATTATTATTATTAGTAGTAGTAGTAGTAGTAGTATCAGTTCACCCATTCTCTCCTGCATAATCCACTAAATGACAAAATTCTCCAATTATCTCAGAGTAAGATGCGTTTCGCAGTAAGAGATCACATTCAGTTACATAACACTGAAAATACGAAACGGTTCGTCCTTACACCTACTGATGCAATCATGAGAGAGAGAGAGAGAGAGAGAGAGAGAGAGAGAGAGAGAGAGAGAGAGAGAGAGAGAGAAGAGAGAGGTATAAAGGAGGACCGAAAAGTATTTCAGAGGGCAAGGTCGGGGCTGAGTGGTGTTGGCCTCTTACAAGTGAGATATACGACCAAGTGAGGCCTCATAACTCTCTTGGGTAATGCGTGATTCATGGCAAGTCTTTGTCTGGCAATGATAACGTGGCCGCATGTTTTTACAGCTGCCTACCCAACCCTTGCAAAAATACAATATATAAGAAATACAAAAATACAATATATAAGAAATACAAACGTAAACAAAATACGAGTAAATGAAAAAATGGGAAACTATATGAAATAGTTTATACATGAAAATTAAATGACCCATTGTTGACTAACTACACTGTTTTGTAGAATATGGAAAGAGGAAGCGTCGGTAGTAATAAAAATATTCAACAAGCTCGTTCTCAATAAGCTGGAGAAAAGAACTGATAACATGCTCAGAGATGAACAAGCTGGGTTAGACAAATGCGCTGCACAATCACAAATCTAAAACTGACGGTTGTCGTTGATCTGACAAAATAAAACTATCAGAAAGATACAAACCAATGCTCGTGACTCTTGTCAAGTGAAGATGCAGTGAATAATGGGGTGCTACAGGGGAATGTTATGCCGCCTTTGCCGTTTGCATGGACTTTATACTGAAAACTGTGGTTGGAAATGGAAGGAAAGGTTTAGAGTGGAATGACGCTTGCGACTTGACAGACTGATGATGCTATTTTAATCACCTATAGCAGAAGAAATTTTAATCATCTGGAGAGAAATATAAAAAAAGCCCAAAATAATGACAGTATGCACACAAGCATGAAATAACACAAGGGGGAGAAATATTGATGATGTTGAATCTTTTAAATATTTAGGAACAGTGATATCCAATACAGATTCACTTGAGTTGGAATTTAACGAAAGACCGAAAAAGGCAAATGGACCAGTTGGCAGGCTGTTAAAGGTTTGGAAAATCAAAATACTAAAACTGCATCTAAGTAAGACTATATGTTTGTGAGAACAACCTGTATTGCAATACGGACATGAATCAAGTTATGGCAAAGGAATATCATATAGATTTCGTTGATTTGAGAAAATGAGAAAATGAGAAAATGAGAAAATGAGGGGTCAGATGGCAGAACAGAGTGAGAAGTGATTCTATAAGGGAAATTAGGGAAGTTCCATATTTGGAGTGAAATACCGATAATGGAGCAATGTAAGCGGATTGGGCATGTTTTTTCAGTACCCCTGGGAGAATAGTTCGTGACAGTATCAACGGGATTCCTAAGGGTAACAGAAGAGTTGGAATACCCTAACTTACTTGGGTAAGAACCATGTGACGGAAGGCTTGAGATGAGTGGAGAATCTTAGAAGTGAAAGCATATGAAAGACAAGAAGAGCGGAATTTCATGGACGCCCTTTGCGTCACACTAAAAAAAAAAAAATAAATAAATAAAAATAAAAATCATATCTGAAGACATAACGTAGGATATCAATAAATGTTCCTCTCTGGTTTCTTGGGTGAACTGTGATAAAGGATAATCATACAGACTTCAGTTTAGATCAAATCATAAGAGTATACTGTTTAAGTAAAATCATATTTCGTTTCAAAGAGGGATCTTATTCAAAAGGTCAAATACTTGGCTTAAAGAGGTCTTCTTTGACAGTCTGTCAACGGAATTTTCCTTGTACTCACTTTGACTTTGTACTTCACGGTATACTTTAATTACTGAATTCGTTTGTGTGCGTGTGTATATGTA
>JANJGK010000048.1:6545881-6548381 GCA_039081455.1 Macrobrachium rosenbergii
TATAATATCGGAGGATGATTGTAACATTAATTAGTTGGCAACAGGCAGCCATTAAAAGAACGAGATGGTAACGATCTCCTAATGAGGTGGATGAAGGCCGGGTTGCATGAGGAAAGCCACTTCAAGCAGTCATCAATATGCTTTTAAAAAAAAATAGGGCCTATCAATTCCGTGCAACGACTGCCAAAAAGCAAACGCGTACAAACCTAGTCATCTGGAAACCTGAAAATGATTTCATTTGGCTTTTATTAGCAAAGCTCACCGTCATCGATACACAATTTCTTAGTGAGCCTTTGAATATCAAAGGTTACTTTGTCTCACTGGCATAGAGAGAGAGAGAGAGAGAGAGAGAGAGAGAGAGAGAGAGAGAGAGAGAGAGAGAGAGAGAGAGAGAGAGAGAGAGAGAGAGAGTCCCCAAAGTCAAGCGAAATTGAAATCAACCTTTTAATAACGGATGATGATCTGAGTCTGAGAACAAACACTAATAAATCTTAAATGTTATTAGATGTCCTTCTATTAATGATTGTTGGCGGCAAAATTAAAAGCAACAATCAGCTCGTTTTTGTGTTAGTCTACACAACAGACTTCTATAACGACTATAATAACATTTCCACTTTGGTTTTATGTACACAATATGTCTAGTAAAGGAAACCCACACAACACAGCACAGTATACTGCAATGATAATAAATCATAATGATTATGTTGTAAAAACTTCTTTTACACTTATTATTAGATGTTGTTCATCATTCCGATGCATTTCTTAGACGGCATGCTTTCTTATCTCCTCATACGTTAATGATTTTATGTAGTTTTTGACGTTTGAATCGTAAGACATGGTAATTATCCTCAACAAAATATTTACTCAAATTTTAAGTGACATGAAAAAAAAGTTAAGTATACCTTAGTTTAACCAGACCACTGAGCTGATTAACAGCTCTCCTAGGGCTGGCCCGAAGGAATAGAATTATTTTACGTGGCTAAGAACCAATTGGTTACCTAGCAACGGGACCTACAGTTTATTGTGGAATCCGAACCACAGTACACCGAGATATGAATTTCTATCACCAGAAATAAATTCCTCTAATTCTTCATTGGCCGGTCGGAGACTCGAACGCGGGCCCAGCAGGGTGCTAGCCGAGAACTACCCCGACCCGTCCTACGAGGAACTTAAGTGAAATAATAAGATCTCGTAATAACAATTTTCATTTATAATTGCAACAAAAAGAACCAGAAGCAAGAGAAAAAGACACTATAAAAAAAACTCGCAAGATCATCAGCGAAGGGGTAGTTAGTATACCAACTAGAACGAACATCTTCTTATGATTTGGGCTGAGTACCTGGATCTATAAAAATAAAAACCTCAACCCCCGCAACCTCCACCGCCCTAACCCCCACCATCACAAAAATAAAATACTTGTTTCTTCGTAAAGAATTTTCCAATAACTTTGACCAGAGAATTCCGACACTGGGAAAGGTCAGAAGTCTTGGACAAGACTTACGAACAAAGTCTCACGGTCGAGAGTTTAAAATGTTTGCGTTTCTTTCCCCCCCTTTTTTTTTCTTTTTGCAAAAGTGTTCGAAGTTTAATCTCCGATTTCTCTTTTTTCACATGGAATTTTTTTCTCCTGTGTCTTTTTATTCTTTGACAATATTCACAATTATTTATTACTATAGCCATCACCACAACCATTTTCGTTATCTCTAACACCGCTACTATGACTACTGATATCTTGTTGAAATTTAAAAATTAACTCCATCCTAAACTGCTTACTATTTTAAAAAGATAAATATTTACTTTGTAAATCTGACTCTCAATGTCTTTTTCGAAGTGCTGGAAAATGAACAATATCACTTGGAAGACTACCACAGAAATTATCATAATTATTTTCTTTGCGATAGCGATACTTTGTCACAAAGTAAATTTCTCCTGGAAACTATGTTTCGCTCAAAAGGAGAGAAGCAAAAACATGAAATAAATGTCTAAAATAAACAGTTAATTCAGCCGAAAATAGTGAAAGCAAGAGCAGGAACATAAAACGAGCACCCAACAACAAACTTCTGATTGGTAAGTAAGTCTCACTGTTGAAAAATTTGTTACGATCACCATATGCAAAAACGCACCAACTACATATCACCCTCCTGTTCTAAATGTTAATTTCGTCTTTGAACGCTTCACTAATACGATCAGCCAATAAAGCATTCACAGTCTAAGTTTTCTTGGAGACAAGTCTTCAGAGAAGCACAGATATTCTCTCCATCATCTGGGGAAAATAGTTAGTATTTCACTCTGGCAGTTATATTGTCACACTTGACTGTGGGGTATGATGCGTCAGAGAGAAAAGTGGTGACAGTAACAGTGTCATACTTGACTCTGGTGTATGATGCGTCAGAAGAGAAAGTGATGACAGTAACAGTGTCATACTTGACTCTGGTGTATGATGCGTCAGAGAAGAAAGTGGTGACAGTAACAGTGTCATACTTGACTCTGGTGTATGATG
>JANJGK010000048.1:6553381-6555881 GCA_039081455.1 Macrobrachium rosenbergii
TTACTCACAAGCACCTACTATTTCTTCGTCGTTTTTAGTTTGCATAAAAATGAAGGGAACTCCCCAAGACATCATTTCGTGAGACGCGTCTACGTCAATTTCCCTAATGATGGTGTAAATCTGAAGACAAAACAGCGTCCCATTTTTTCTGGGGAAAAATACCCTTCAAAAAAAAATTGTTGACGACAGTCGGCTCTATCTCATGACGACGTTGAGCAAACAAGCTTCGTTAAATAAGAAGGAAAATGTTGATGCGCAAGAGACAGAAGGGTGCAGAGCAAAATACGGCAATGGACAATGAAAACACTCCAAGGGAAATTTAGAGTAGTTTTAGTTTTCTGAAAAGAAAACTATTGTCTGTTCGTCCGCACTTTTTTCTGGCCGTCCTCAGATCTTAAAAACTACTGAGGCCAGAGGGCTGCAGGTTAAGTATACCTTAGTAAAATTTAACCAGACCACTGAGCTGATTAACAGCTCTCCTAGGGCCGGCCCGAAGGATTAGATTTATTTTACGTGGCTAAGAACCAATTGGTTACCTAGCAACGGGACCTACAGCTTATTGTGGAATCCGAACCACATTATAACGAGAAACGATTCTCTGTCACTAAAAATAAATTTCTCTAATTCTTCATTGGCCGGTCGGAGAATCGAACGCGGGCCCAGCGAAGTGCTACCGAGAACGATACCAACCCGTCCAATGAGGAACTACAAATTGGTATGTTGGTCGCCCACCCTCCAATCATCAAACATACCAAATTGCAGCCCTCTAGCCTCCTCAGTAGTTTTTGATTTAAGGGTAAAGTTATCCATAATCGTGCTTCTGGCAACGATATAGGATAGGCCACCATCGGCCCGTGGTTCAAGTTTCATGGGCCGCGGCTCATACAGCATTATACCGTGACCACCGAAAGATATATCTATTTTCGGTGGCCTCGATTATCCGCTGTAGCGGCGGAATAGAAACCTCAATTGCGCCGAAGAAACTTTGGAGCATTTTTTACTTGTTTACTATGTCCATGCTGAAGGTATATGTGATGAAGGTTGAAAACTCATCAGCATAATACTCCAGTAAGCTGAGCAACGGACTTCAGATATTCTGTAAAATGTATACGAACAATATATGTGCAATGTTGTATTCAGATTTAAATGACAAAAATGAACTCGAACTTATTCAGGCAGAACAGGTATAACGTAGAGCCTTAAAGTGAGGCACTGGTCTTGTTGTTTCATATGCTGAAATCGGGTTTAAGCCCGGATGAAAGTAGTAGTTTAGGAGTAGGCAATCGCCCTCCTTTCAATGAAACTTTAAACAGATATCACTGAGGTCTTAGAGGCATAGTAATAACTTAGTGTGAGGCTTGACGACCACTAGAGAGAATTGGTTACGTAAAACAATCGCCTTTGCTTAAGGATTCAAACTATAGGGGGCGAAAAAGTAATTTTTTTTTTATTTCTATATAAAGGTTGGGCAAAGGTTATAACAAGAAATCCGCAGGTAACAAAGAGCTTTTGCCGAATTGCATTTCTAAAAGGCCAACCTAATTTCATTCTTTAAATCTCGTATAACTTTATAGTAAAGGACTGGACATGCAATAATTTTAATAGGGTTCAGCTAAAGATTAAGCTGATTAACACTTTCAAATAAATGTAGAGAAGAAATAGATCCTTTTTTCTGATTTCCTCTTGTCTTTACTAGAATGACTTTTGAATACCTTTATATTGCTTAATTGTTTCATATATTTCCTCATGCCTCAATAAACAGACCTACGAATAGATAAATGAATGTCAATTTTAGCAGTCGAAAGTCACAACTTTAAAATTAGTAGTGTTTCATTCTGGCAAAATCAATAATTACAATATCAACAAATTTCTATATTGAATTAAAATGAAGCCAAAGCAAGAGAAAAAATTCAGAAATTGAAGGGCAAGTTTGATCACCCATGCCATACAACTTTACCAACACTACGGTTTATCCCAAGGGAAATACCGACTCATTCCTACATCTGTGTTTTGAAACTCGCTTGCACAAAGTGGCCTCAATACAATGACTGCTATGAACTGACTCCGTACCATGCGTGCTTCCTTCAACAAACAACAACCATCACCATAAATCCTTCCCCAATTGTCTTTATCTAAAAGAATTTCCGAGACAGCTTCCATAAAAAAAGCATCGGAATCCGGATTAACTAGTCCTAATGCTGTAGCATTCTCATCTGCGGAGGACATAAGACAACAGATAAAATGATAAAAAAGTATATGGAATTACCTTCGTGTATAGGAATATATATATATATATATATATATATATATATATATATATATATATATATATATATATATATATATATATATATATATATATATATATATATATATATATATATTACATATACATATACATACATATACACACATATATATATATATATATATATATATATATATATATATACATATACATATACATATACACACACACACACACAAAGCTTAACTCGTC
>JANJGK010000048.1:6560881-6573381 GCA_039081455.1 Macrobrachium rosenbergii
GACCTCGTCTCTTCTTGAGTAATCTCGGTCAGAGTTGGAAAGGTATCTTTAAGATTATAAAAAATGAAATCAAGTCCATTTTAAATCATTTTGTTGCGAATTTAATCAATGATACCCGCAGAATTAACAAATTTCTCGCTTGATTTCCAACATCTGGGATATGCGACAGATAAAAAGATGAGTTAGATGTAATGAACTTTCACTTTCTTTTCTATAAAAAACGAGCAGGTAAGAACATGAAAATGGAGAGGTAATGGATTATAATTCCCCTTTTGGTACCCCGAGAACAAAGCAGGTGGGGTTGTCTATTCATCTCACAGCTTCCACACATACACACACGCACACACACACACACAAGTCGATCCATCTAAGGGACTACATTGTATTATTATTATTATAATATTAGCATTATCATTATTAGTAGTACTATTTGTTAACGGGGTTGGAAGATTCCTGTTTGTACCGTTTTAGTATGTTTTCTACTTGTCAGTCTGGTTACACTTTCATTCAAAAGGGAATCACAGGTCAGACTAAAATTTGGTTTTCTTGCAAGAAAATAAAGAACCTGGGGGTCTAGATAAAGTACGAGAATAAGTTCTGAAGCAGTAACACATACATACACATACATACACATACACACACACACACATATATATATATATAATATATATATATATATATATATATATATATATATATATATATATATATATATATATATATATATATATATATTTATATACACATATATGTACATATATATCTATATATATTGCATATTCATATACACAATGTGATTTCATAAATTCTTTATGTCTACCAATCCTAGTCTAAAAGAGTAATAAACTCCACGTTTACATTTTCAGTCGTCCAACCATGCGACTACCTTTATATAAGTATGCAAAAAGCAGTACTTTGGTTGACGCCCCGAAATGGTAAGTAACGTTGGTATGGTTAGGTCTAGCCTACTCGACCCTCTTATAATACCGCCAGTTCTGACTGTATGATTAAACTCGTTGAAAACACTGTAGCATGCCCAAGAAAGTAGTTAATAAAAGTACATTCCAGCAGGTCTAAAATAACCATGAGAAACTTTAACCAATGTTGAGAGGCTCCTAGAAATTGGACAGGTTCTGTGTTAGCAGACAATGATTATGTGGACAAGAGTCACTGGACTCAGCTGCCTACAGCGCCTTTTCGCTTGAAAGGCGTTGGTTCCACAAGGTGCCAACCTTTCAGTTTTCAGCCAGTAATTTAGGATGAACCTGCTAATCCTATGCTTATATAATATCTTCTTATTTTTATTTGTAAGGTAGCGCTGGTAATTTGATCGGCTGTTCCCGTTAGCTTTAATAAACTGGGATAGCTTTCCACATGTGAACACAAATCACTTTTTGCACTATCCCAAAGGTTTGGTTGCCATCCAGAGATATGAACTAGGAAAGATCATCCGTTACCGCAGTGTCTCAGCTTGATAATTAACTGGCAAATTTAGTCATTCCTGCTTTTTTCCCTTTGTTCCCATCCCACACACACTCGCAAATATCGAGCACCTGCGCTGAAGGAGCAGAACGATTCAGTTACCGCGAAACACGTTCAGCATTTCATGCGTACTGAAGGCATATAATTTATCTCTTTCTGTATTTTACAGATAGCTGGCGAAAGGAATCAAATGTTTAACCCTAAGAAATACATTCTTTCGAACACTAAACAATTTTTAAGACATCAGACAACAACAAAAAGAATAATTAGAGTAGGAATGCGTAGGAAACTAAGATACTGTGCAGTATATACTGTATGTATGTCATTAATCCAAGAAGCACATAACAAACCTCAAGAGAAAAAAACAAATAATATGAAGATCACATGACTTGCAAAACCCACAAAACAGATAATATAACCGAAATCGCTGAAGCCCAAAAGAAAATGTAAATTTTCGGATCTCTGCAAAAACCCGGAGGACAAGAGGGCGGTCTATGGAGGCAATAATGTGGGACGTAAGAAGCGTCTGTTGAGTCAATTCCCCTCTGAGGAAGTGAAGTGCGAATGCTGGATAAGATTGAAAGAGACGAGGTGTAAGTTATTCAGATCACTAACTTGGTTAATGCATGTAAAACAAGACGGATTAAAACGTGATAAATGTATAAATGTGGAGAGATTTCATTAAATGGTAATAAAGGTCAATCTACCATAGGAGGAGACGCCAGGCCCGTACCGGGGGGGAGGGGGTGTCGGGGGTTCGAACGACGCCCCCATAATTTCTGGAAATCCATATTTTCTGTGAAAATTCTGTTAACCAAAGTCAGTAATTTGAATAACATCTAATCGGGTAGAAGGTCATAGACCGCACGCCCAGTTTTTCTTCTTAATATAACTAAAATAACATTTTCAAGTATTTCATCTTTTATATACCTATATATGCAATGACATATATAGAAGAAAAGGTCCAGTTTTGGGAAAAACGACCCCCTCCCATAAAAAACTCTGGGTACGGGCCTGATGGATCAGAATATTTCAAGCAGGGATTGGAAGACGGTATTTATGCGAAAAGAATGCAAAATTGAGACAAGAGGAACAGTAGGAAGACCGAAAAGTTCTTGGCAAGATGGATGGAGGAAGTAGAATGGACGAGTCTCTATGTTCAGAATGAGTGGTGCAGCGGGAATGGGTGGGCGATGGGGGCTGGGATTGTTGACGCATTATTCATGAGGTGTCATATACATGTGAGTGTATATATAACATATGTGTATATATATATATATATATATATATATATATATATACATATATATATACATATATACATATATACATATATATATATATATATATATATATATATATATATATATATATATATATATATATACATACATATATACATACACCAGTTCACTATACTTCGAGAATAACTTATACCCGAAGGGAATTATAATTGATAGGTGTTACATACATCACCAGCAGGATTCGAGTCCCAATCGTGGCGGAGTAATTATTTGTAATACCCCTTGGATGTAAGTTATTTCCCAGGTATAGTAAACTGGATATAAAATGATATTTGTGGCTTAATATTTTTGGACATACATACATCTATATACATATGTGTGTGTGTGTACATATATATGTGTGCGTGCGTCTGTGTATGTATGAGTGTGTTTGTGTATGTGTGTGTGTAAACTGAGAGCACGGTTATGTCTGATAATGTCTATTTCAACGTTCGTGTTTTGTGGATACAGGTAAAGCAATTTCCACGGCAAAATAACACATGGAGGGGGCCAATTCATTAAAGCATTATTTACCTTTTCATCCGAAATGTTCCCCGAGGGCCGCAGACAATAGGCTGGACACATGAAAAATGTTTGGCTCATCAACGTTCGCCCTTCCCTTTAATCCCAAGGAACGTTTATGAACGTCTGCATTGCAGGGAGACAGTTTGATTAATGGCACACGTGGTTTAATCACGGCCCCATTAATAAACGTCTCAACCCTTGACAACAGATTCCTCATGTACGCAGGAGGCTTGTTGGCCCATGAAAATTTAGCCAGATCGAGGCAGATCTCCAGATATATAAACAAGCATGCATAGGAATATATATATATATATATATATATATATATATATATATATATATATATACATATACATACATATGTATAAACAGTACATATATACATATATGTACATATATCTATGTATATATATTTATATATGTGGGTATATATGTATATATATAATTATATATATACATATTACATATATATATGTGTGTGCCTGTGTGTGTGTGTGAGAGAGAGAGAGAGAGAGAGAGAGAGAGAGAGAGAGAGAGAGAGAGAGAGAGAGAGACGTTTAACATACTTTATCATTCCTTCTCTTTGCATATTTAAAAATATCCTAACTCACATCTTTACCGCTTTAAGTTCCGAGGATCCAGCGCCAAAGGATATATCTTAGTGATGTCCGGAGACGTTATACACTACTTTACATACGTTCAGTAACAACATAAGTACTTCCAAACAGTAGAAATGTTTCTACTAACATAAATACTACCGATGAATATATTCCATCAAGATCAATTGATGGCTATAACCAATCACTTCCAACACGTTACACAGATTAATTACTCCTATAATATCGCGATGATTAATTTCCTATGGTATCTGACTTCCACTGATTAATTTCACACAAGACAATGATTAATTGCTTGTAATTTACAACAATGTTTAATTGCAAAACAATATCAAGATCATTACCCAAACATATTAAAATATATCCTTACTGCACTTCGTATTTCTTTGGGTTTATTATCACCTTTCAAGGTTATTATTTTTATTTTTTTCACCCCGTCTTTCTTTATCAGCCCCGAGATAGATAAGGACACAGTTTTGTCCTTGCTATCGACCCACCTTTGAAAAGAACTGATATCTCTCATTTGAATTTTCAATACACTCTTGTAAACAACTAAAATAATGCAAATAACGACGCTGGTTTTTGTGAGAAAGTAAACTACACAGAATTCTAAAATAATACGAGTTCTCGGCGCTTTGAGCATTACAAAAAATTATAAAATTTAAAAGCATATGGTAGACCTTTGCCAATCCCTAAATATATTCACCTCCACTAAAGGGCAATGAGTATAAAAGTCTAAGGGTAACGATCTCACGTTCAGAATCTCTTTCGTCCAGGCTGGGGCACAAACCTCTCACCACTAGCCCCTATACAATTAAGCAGAATGAGAGTACCTTGGTCCGACATTTGGGGCGGTACGTAACGTCCCTAGGGGTCTGGACTTGCCAACTCGACCCTTACTTACAAGACCGTCATTTTTTAAGTTGTCTGTGCACTAGTATAAAATAATCCTGGATCCGGATCCATCTCAAAATCGAATCAATTGTATATAAAAAAAAAAAAACTATGGATAGACAAACTACCAGTTGGGGATTTTTTTTGGGGGGGAGGGGGCGTTGGCCACACATCAGAGAAGCTAAAGATAATGGAATTAGTCAAGAGAAAATGACGGACGTTCTGTTAAAACTATCAGTTTAGAGATTTAGTGGAATTTCGACTGCCTTTTTTACCCTTCCCACAAGAAATACTTTTTTCTTTACCTTCAATAATACCAACCACGCTTGATATCATTGCATCCCCGAGCTTCCTCTCCAACTGTACATTATATTTTGTAATTTTTACCGAGAGTTTGGTATTCAACCGTTTTACATGAGCAGATATCAGGTAATCGAATGATAGTGCTTCAAGATATTTACTGTTACCTTTACTGATGACAAGCTTTTCCACAGAATACAAACGCGACTTATTTTAGCCCCCGAAGCACCTCTATCCCTTCCTCTATTCGTTGTGGTATTTCAGTTCACCATTATTAATAAATCATGAATCAGATATAAAAAGTAGTCATATCATGAATTCTAAATACTCCATTTCAAGAATCCGCAGCCAAACCTCCCCTTTTTTTTCCATTTTCTAATCTTACCCGTAAGAAACCAGGCGCAGTCCCCAGTCCCCTTAAGGACAGGTATCCCAAACATCCTGTTCCTACCAAGTAAATATTCCATTATCCTAAATAAGCACGCCCGCCAGTCTATCCACCCCTTCTTCTCCCACCCGCTTCCGTCTGGTAGCAGCTGCCATACCACCCTTGCCCATAGTAATCAGCTTCCAGAAAAATATATCTGAGTTTAACCAGACCACTGAGCTGATTAACAGCTCTCCTAGGGCTGGCCCGAAGGATTAGATTTATTTTACGTGACTGAGAACCAACTGGTTACCTAGCAAAGGGACCTAGAGCTTATTGTGGAATCCGGACCACATTTTGACGAGAAATGAATTTCTATCACCAGAAATAAATTCCTCTAATTCTTCATTGGCCGGTCGGAGAGTCGAACGCTGGGCCAACAGCGAGCTAGCCGCCGAGTGCTCTACCCACCCTTCCAATGAAGAACTATCAACGTCCAGACCCATAAGGACGCTTTCCAGACTCCGACACACGTTTCTTTCAAATAATTCCCTTCCAGACCCCCAAAAAACCTCTTCCATCTAAATACGCCTATCGACATCTTACACACCAACGCACCATCTCCCTCTAGATAATAGACATACACACCCCTCATCTCTAGATAACTCAAACCCTTCCCACACAAAAACTTCTTTGCAGATTGCTATAACCACTTCGTTTAGATAACCACCATATGGACCCATATAATTCTTCCCTGTAAATAGCCTCAACTCTAAGGAGTATAAACCCCATCCCTCTGGAAAGCCACATTCAAGACCTAAACCCCTTACTTCGAAATAATCTACATAACCCCTTCCAGACCCATACTCTCCCTCTATTTAACTTTCTTACGGACCCGTAAACCCATTCCTTCCGGATAATGTTCATCCATGCCCATAACTCCTTCCCTCTACGTACACCTTCCACGTACACCTTCCAGAGACCATACCGAACCACCTTTCCCCTTTTACGCCACTCTTCTGGGGCGAGTTGGAACAAACTCCCTGAAACTTTTCGAAATAAAAATGCGTAGGATCATTTTCTCCGTCGGTCTGCCTCTCCGCTGGTGGACGAAAGCTAAAGCGCTCTCCATAACAAAAAGTGAAAAAGAAAGAAGAAATGAGAAAGAGAGAGAGATATCTTTCTCTCTCTCACAACCCACGCCACCACTTTTCTGACTAAAATATGCAGCTCGTGTTGACACACTTAATTGAGACGCAGCCGCACGTGCTGTAATTCGAGACATTCTAACCATGAGAGAGAGAGAGAGAGAGAGAGAGAGAGAGAGAGAGAGAGAGAGAGAGAGAGAGAGAGAGAGAGAGAGAGAGCTTTTCAATTAGGATATTGAGACGGGTTGACGGGGTTTTTGCAGTGAATCCTTTGGTTTTTTATGCATTTATTTTGAGCTTAAAAATGATATTAATAATAATGGCATTTAATTTGTAAAGAGTCTTCTTTATTCATATTATAACCTTTTCATCAGCATGTATCTGGTATATCAGGTTTCCTATGGACAGATAAAGATTTCTGTTATCTTAGGTTTATTTCCTCTAAGGTGTCGACACGCGCTCTGGCGGCCATCAATGAGAGTACAAAAGCAAATGAATTAAGATACATGATGCAGTATTTATAGCAGGCGGGATGGTTTACAATAATTGGTGGGTTGGTTAGTAGACTGAATTTTGACTGGCCGTGGGCTGATGGCGAAATCTGTCCCGGAGGCGTGCTCCCGGGACAGATATGACGTATAACAAATCAGCCGGCACAAACGCCGTCAAGAGAGAGAGAGAGAGAGAGAGAGAGAGAGAGAGAGAGAGAGAGAGAGAGCACCGGGTGCCGACGGCATGTTACCTGAACGGGCTATAATACCAACCACACCAGGGAGGACCCGAGCCAACAATCTCCTCCAGCCAGCAAAACAGGCCAAGTCTATAAGATCACAACGCCTCCGGGTCAGATTTCGCCATCAACCCACGACCAACCAAAATTCAGCCTACTAACCAACCCATCAATTGCAATCCACCCCGCCTGCTATAAATACCTGTGCTTCATGCATATATATGTGGGAGTATATTGATATATGGGTTTATATATTTTTTTCTCTATATATATGTATGTATATACATACAAACATACATATATATATATAATATATATATATATATATATATATATATATATATATATATATATATATATATATATATATATATATATATATATATATTAACGCTACCTTTCCCTCAAAGACAAGCTCTCTTTCTTTTCCTTCTCAGCCCTCTCCCACTAGGCTGGGATTCGCCGCTATAAAACTTTGTCTCCTACTATCGTAAGGTTCAAAGGGGTTGCAATCCTGCCTTGTCACCCTCTTTCATCTTCACCAACTAACTGCCAAAAGCACTGTTTTTTTTCTTTTTTTTGTCTTTTCACAGACCGATCCAGTTACGGGCTGCTCCAGGAGCAAGAGCCCGTGCCAGCACAAGGCTGGCTTAATCTTAAACAACAAGTATCTCAATTCATTTCGCTTTTGTAGCCTCTTAGATGACTGCCAGAGCTTGCGTCGTCACGTTATAGGAAACAATAATAATAATTTGAAAGATGGAATGTGTGGCTAATGGCTATAAATGGTAGTAAAAAAAAATCTATCCACATATCAGTAATTTTTTGCAGTAATACTTCAAAAACTACCAAGAATGTCTAAAGAGTTCTTCTTTCAGACCCGAAACGATAACATGGCAGAGTTTATTGAATTTTCATATATTCCGCGTTTCTCAAATTTATCACCCACTTTTTTTGGCGAGGGCGGGTGTGGAATTTAAATCGGCTGATTTTATCTATTAATTCTAGAATCAATGCCCATTTTGGGGACCAAAACTCCCAGTTAGTGTTCAGAATTCACCATGAATAGAAGCCGGAGGCCGTGAAAAGAGGTCCAGGTCACTTACAGTGGGGTCAAGTTACAGGGTCAGTAAGGGTTAGCTTATTTTTCAATATTTTCAAGATCTAATTTTTCAATATTTTCAAGATCTAAAGGAAAATTAATAATGATTACAAGAATAACCAGTATAGTACAGATTATCAATAACACCGAAAACAGCAAAGATAGGAATGATAACGCAGTTTATTAAAATGTTATCGCATAAGCTCTATTTTTACCATTAACATAGCTATTATATGTTATGTTCTCGAACTCTGATTGCTCATCTTTCATCGGGGCATTTTTTTTCCTCATGATTCATCATCATTTCTTTCGCCCTGTCTTCTGACTGTAGGACTCCTTACTTAATGAGTCATCTTTCATAAATTTTTTTTAAGTTAAGCCATCAATAATTGCTACAATAATTTGTGATTACAAAATAATAGGGGACAAATTTCTTCTTCTTGATTTTTTGAGGCACTGAAATGAATAACGCCGTTTGAAAAGCAAAAAGAGAGAAAAAAGTCCGATTTCCCATAAATCGCAAACGCCCATAACATAAAAATCTGGGATTGAACGACCTCTTATTTTCCGGGCCATAAACCTCCTTGGAGGTTCTGAGCCCTTAACCGAGGTAAGGGAAAGGGGAGGGGCGGGGGGAGAGGGAGGGAAGGGAGAGATAGGGTAGGGGAAGATGGGACTCATAGAGCCAAAACTGAACTGTGTTTCCAAACGAGAAACAGATGACAGAATAAAACAGAAATTTACAAAACTTAAATAACGAGACAATCGTTAGTCGGATGGAAAGTTGATTTAAGAAAAAAATTTATATATATATATATATATATATATATATATATATATATATATATATATATATACATACATACATATACACATATACTTGGAATTACATTTGACAAACATTTGCCTCGTCCTCATATTCACATCACAGTGACTTCACGGGAAATTTTACTGAAGCTCTATACATCGCACTGTACTTATTAATTACTCGGTATGAGATCAAGATCTGATTTGATTTTATGAAATTTAGGCTGTCAAGCCAAGCAATGGGAAGCTTTCGGCCATTCAGCACCCATGTCGGTGAGAAGAGGCAATCGGAGTGGTTGGACAGCAAGCTCAAGATATCCAGAAAATAAAGGAGATGAAGTTGCACTAGAATACTTACAGAGAGCTTGGAAAGTAAAAATGAAGAAAGGAAGCAGGAACGGAGGTCAAGTAAAAGGCTAAGATGTGAGTGCAGCTAGGGCCTGAAAGGACGCTAGTAGTAGTACCTTTCAGTAACACCTACAGTGCACCACCTGAGATGCACTGGTGGAACTGGCTCCCTACGGGGATAATTGCACAATAAATATTTCTGATGTAGCTCTCTAGGTTGAATCGAAGCTGTCAGACTACTTTAGGTTATATAACCCATGCCACGTTTCTCTTCAGCGAAGAAAATTTATGAAGATCACAAACGCGAGATTCAACCAGTTTGATAATTCAAGCCTCTGCTCTTAAGAAAACAGGAATGAGTTTCTGTTAATACCTTGTCTATATTGTTACAACATGCACACCTGACAAAGAAGATAAATTCCACGAACAAACGAAAGAATGAATTACCTTGAAGCTATTTAACCCAGGCGACCTTTACCCACCTCAACTCTTACAGTGAATAAAGCTTAAGAGAGTTTAAAAGTCTACCGTGTAGGAATAGACGTACTAGCTTATGTTAGCCAAAGCAAATTTCCTTTTTCTGTGTTCAAGAACTTTTCAAATGCAGAAGTGCCACGGATGCCTCTTATATTTTTCGTTTTCTTCTTTTTTTTATCCTATGTTTCATGCAAGCGTTTATTTGAACTTACACTGCTTTTAAGTAAATATTTGCATGTAATCACACAAAGATACACTGCAAATGTTAGTTCATATGAATACATTTTTGCATAATAAGCGAAAAACATATGTTACGTCTATGAGACATTAACAATACTTTCTACTTTCTATACTTTTGGTATCCTGTTAAGTGCACAGTCACTATATATTTCATTTCACAGGCTCTAAAAGCATTTGTAAGGGTATGGGCATGGGCAAGCAACCTCATCCAAAATTCACAGATGGCATTTGGGAAAGGTACTGGTCATAACTTTTGGGATAAGGCAGGCATATACACGTATGTGTGTGCGTGCATACATATGATATATATACATACATACATACATATATATATATATATATATATATATATATATATATATATATATATATATATATATATATATACGCACACACACTTTATTACTACCAAGTCACTGACGTTTATAGAGACTGCCACAACGGGACTGAAGCATTTACTTTGTTTCAATATTCATACAATTTTACTTTTCAAAATTCATTTAACACCCCACATGTGATATGGGAAAACTCACTTGTTTTATGCAGACACAAAAACACAGCAGCTCAGTTGCTGGGAAAGAGGACAACACGACTAGCAGTGTTAAATATTCACTTACACCCTGTACAGCAGTGGACCTGCGGGTGAGCCAGTAACTATCCTTGGCAGGCATTAATGCCCTTTCCTTAGTGTCGTGGGTCTGTTTTCATTAGTTTGAGTGCCCAAGATTATATTCCAGCCAGACTTATAGGTGAAACTGTGTCTAAGGCAAGCACTGTGTTCCCTCAAAAGTCAGCTGTATGCTGATAACCACCATCCCTGAACCTTTTCCCTGTCTACAGATGTCAGCATTACCAGCAAAGTGTGGCAGGCTGAAAGAACCTTGCATTCGAAAGTCTTCTAATTATATTTATTCTGGGTGCTAGAATTAAACCGAAAATTAAGAGGGCCAGTCTGTGGATAGCAAGAATTAATTAATCGAGTTCGTTTCTATAGCATACAAAGCTCTGACAGTTTAAAATATTTAAATGCAAGCAAGCAAAACAAGCAGAGTTCTCATGTTTGTGTTGTAACTTTAAAAAGGTAATGCCTGACTCTGCTTTAAAGCATTGTATATATACATGCACACACACACACACACACATATATATATATTTATATATATATATATATATATACAAATATATATTGTATTTATATAAATCATAGTATATATAAATTATTGGGAGTGACTCCCTTGCCTTGCAATAATCGGCATACATGTCGATATATATTTCTTATTCAATTTTACATCATTTCAACCTGGGGAAAATTGCACAAGTACAGGAACTTGATTTCAAAGAAAGCAGAAAGCAGGCCCCTTTGGCCACTGTTAATCCTTCTCTCTTTGTAATCCTAATTAGATTGGGAAATGACATTCCACATCCACTCTCACTAAAATCCATTGATCTCATCTTAGCCCATGTCTTCAGTCCTTATTCAAAGGTATAGCTGCAGGTACGGAAGCAAATGAGCTGGTGTGAATAATTTTTGAAGTGAAAGTGACAAAATCTGATACTGACCCTTGCTCAGTGTCTTATAGCTTGTTGTTCCAAATCTCGTGTATGGTGGCGTTTTGCTGGTAAGCCCAACCCTCACAGGTCAGTTAAGGAAGACCCTTAACCTGGAACAGCCAATGACCTCGCAGAAACCTGCAGTCCCTTCCTGGGTCAAGTGCACAACAGGTATGGATAGCAGTAACTCTGTGGGTGAGTATTAACTATGGTTCTAGGTATTATTGTAGCACTCGGCGTCGCACCTTGTCACTAGTGCCGCCTCCCGACAAAAGAGGCTTCCGAATGCCGATGCCCACCATTCTTGAGTCTATTCCCAACCTTATTCACCATTTTTCGATAACGCTACTCCAAGATGACAGCCTGAAAGAACCCTCTGAAATCTACTTTGCTGTAATGCCGAAGGAAACCGGTCAACATTCGACGAGTACATGCTGAGTTAAACAAAGGATTCTTTTTATTCTGACTGCAAGAATGCACTCGGAAAAATGAGGAAGCGGGGTTAGTCGACGGCAAGTAATTAAATGCTTACACAGTCCTGACAGTGTGACCTTAATCATGCAGAAATTTTTTTTTCATGTTTCTAATTTATAACACAGGAAGAAACGAATCTGAATTTTTCGATTAAT
>JANJGK010000048.1:6578381-6583381 GCA_039081455.1 Macrobrachium rosenbergii
GTAGGAGGGGAGGACATTTTTCGTACAGTGTTTGTTTCTTATTACAAAATAAGAATTTTTAGTTTTATTTATTTCGTATTGCAAATCCAAGAATTTTTATTTGTTATGCAATTTTTCTATATATATATATATATATATATATATATATATATATATATATATATATATATATATATATATATAATGTCATTCTTAGATGCAGTGTATCAAGATGATGTTATATCTCTGTTTTCAACTATTATTCGAGGAGAGGTTCCCATACAAACGCTATATCTGTTTGCATGTATGTATAAATATATATACATACATATATATAATGTATGTATGTATATATATATAAATATATATACATACATATGTATATATATATACATACATACATACATTATATATATATATATATATATATATATAATATATATATATATATATATATATATATATATATATATATATATATATATATATATATATATATATATATATATATATATATATATATATATATATATATATATATATATATATATATATATAATATACATAAGAGTTTCATCACGAAGGACGCGAAGTTATATAAAAAAAGGGCATAAAAAATATACTTTATACGCAGACGACAAGAACAACGATGAGTTACAAAAGTTTTGAAAAAAAGAACATCGTTGTTATAATTTCTCTGCGATATTTCTTTTTTTAATTTTAATTTTTCGGGGGTCTCAAGTAATCATACCATCTATTCATTACTTTTAAATAAATAGTTAGAAGAGAGAAACCCCAATCTCTCGGGATTACAGATTTTCAAAATTAATCCCACAACGTCGAACGACCCAAATGAACTTTTAATTCCCAGATTAATCTCTGCCTCGCTTGACGTGCCGGAAGCCAGTTTAAAAAAAAAAAAAGCTCTTCGTGTGAGACAGACGCTTATAAAGAATATGGTCTGTAATACTCGCCAACTGAAGATGATACCGTGATTAGAAATGCGTCTGGTGGATATAAAAATAACTGTTCAAGGATAATATCACTATCATTCAACCTAAGTTACATTCTAAACTTGTTAATAATTTCGAGGAATTTAGTTCAGTCCAGAAATGATGAAATTCACTGTCTGTTTAAAAGTTATCGGCAGCTTCACTTTCCTCACTCACATCATTTACCTGATTTAGTAGAGCAGAAAGGTAAGGTCAATTAATAGCTGCTTCCCAAATCATTGGCTTACATTTTATCTTAACATCCCAAATCATTGGCTTACTTCTATTATATTAATTTCCTTGGCTGCCTTTTTGTGTGTGTTGTGTGTGTGTGTGTCCCTTCCCTCCCTGGGTATGGGTATGGGTATAGGTATGGGTATGGGTATGGTACAGATGTGGGTATGGGTATGGTACGGATATGGGAAAGAGCAAAATCAAGGGATAGCAAGCATCTGCTAGTTTTGTCTTAACAGTCTTGTTTCATGTTGTATAACTAAGTAAAATAAATATACCACGCCATTTGTTAGTATCCTTTCTAGTTCAACGAAGAATAAAAATAAAACCAAGTTACAGACTAATATATTTTCCTAGTAGCCTACATCTTAGTATAAAAGCAAAGCCAAGTTATTGTAAATACCGCTCTCTTTTATTTTTCTGATCTCTGAATACATGTTATATCCTAAGGGAATTTAATCTTCGACAGACTCCAGGCTCAACAGGAACTTTCATTTGCAGAGATGAAACAGGAGAGAAACGAAAAAGCTTCTGTAAGTTACAGGTTCTGCGATTAATTCCAAGGAACAAGACTTCCGTCTGACGGTGAATGCAAGGGATGAGAGAGAGAGAGAGAGAGAGAGAGAGAGAGAGAGAGAGAGAGGAGAGAGAGAGAGAGAGAGAGAGAGAGAGAGAGAGAGAGAGAGAATTACGGTTACAATATTCAAACAAAAACTTTAACTATAATACCGTCTTTTGCGTATCTTGGCGTGTGTTAATGTTATTGTGTTCTTAACAGTAATATGCAAATCAGTGAACCTTTATTCACGATCTGCGCATGAAAAATTTGCGCAAGCACAAACACACACATCTCTATCATACTTGTTCTCTGTAACTCAAAAAACGTCTTCTGCCAAAAATGATATTTTTTAGCAAACGAAATTTAATTTTCCTGTCACTGGAAAACATATGGTGTAATTAGATTTTAAAAAACGTATCTGCTGGAATAAAAACCACATGGATGACAAAATGGCAAAACCTGAGCCATAATTTGATTCCAGCTGGAAGTTGCGTACGTTTTTGTATTTCAATTTTTCTTCCCAACTGCGTGTCTGAACCGCTACTTTTATTAGCGACCTTAATTATGCATTCACGTAAGAAAATGGTAGGCAAGAGTCGTAATTGAACAAAGGAGTAGTTTAGGAATACTAATGCAATTGTTTCAACTCCTTTTCATTCTTCTCCTTTTTCCAGCATGCTTCCTTTAACCAATTTTCGAATGGGAACTCAGCACAGCCAAATGAAGTTCCGTTTCCCCAATCAAAGTCATCCATCCATCCATCTTTTTAGATCCTCCTAATGAATTTCGTGTTGAGAGAGAGAGAGAGAGAGAGAGAGAGAGAGAGAGAGAGAGAGAGAGAGAGAGAGAAGCCATCATTTCTTACGTCTGCTATTTCCTTGCATTTGCTATTTCTTCTATGTCTACTAAAAGACACCAGAATTCTCGCCCTGTTTCTGTTTTCTATAAGACATATAAACCTCCAGCTTACATAGGAGGGGTCTATGGCTTACCATGGAGTAACGACCCATTGCTCTTTCTTACGCTATCTTGATTCCGCACTAATTATCACAGACACACACATTGTAAATATGTATATGTATATATATATATATATATATATATATATATATATATATATATATATATATATATATAATAAACAAGTATATGTAAGTAAATTCTTCAAGTGCTAAAATAAATGCGTCAGATCTTCAAGGTGGTGTTTACATGGATTAACAAAAACTCTCTTTCTTTTCCTATGCTTATTCATTCCCAAGGCGGGCTACACAAGGTTTACAATGGAATGACTTTCTAATTCATAGGAAAGTAAACTAAAAAACGATCGAAAAACAAGAATCCAAATTTAAAATTTGACACAAATTTAAAACCTTCATAAAAATCAAGCTTTACGTAATTCACTATTCACAAGGCCTGCACAGGCCTGGACGCTTCTCCATGAATCACTCTGGTTCCAGTCAGAGTACCAGAAGTGAGCAACAGATCTTCCCTTGAAAGCTGGAGGTTAATGGCTGAAAACAGCTGTCAGCTTGGGATTGAATAAATGTACAAGCATAGTCACACAGTTTTTGTTTCCCCTTTGAAGATTTGCCACTGTAAAAGAGAAGCACCCACCCAAACCCACACACACACATATAAACACGGCGAAATAAATTTGTCCCCGCAGGGGCTAGTACTAAACACGGCGAAACATTGTAATTGAATCACTGTTTCGCCGTGTTTAGTACTAGCCCTCGGGGATCGAATGTTCTTAGGCGAATTGGTCATTTCACATATTCCCCTAGGGATTTCGTGAAATCCCTGGATTTCACATGTTCCTGCAACATATATACATATCCATAAATTGTGCGTGTAATCGCAAACAACAACATAAATAATCATTACGTCATGTCAAAGTGAATATATATATATATATATATATATATATATATATATATATATATATTATATATATATATATATATATATATATATATATATATATATATTATATATATATATATATATATATATATATATATATATATATATATATATATATATGGAGAGAGAGAGAGAGAGAGAGAGAGAGAGAGAGAGAGAGAGAGAGAGAGAGAGAGAGAGAGGCGAGTCCAATGTTAGGCTTCCAGCAGTCATGCATAACTGCAAATTGCACATCGCGAAACGCAATCTACATCGGAACACCAAGCCATTGCTACCTGGGTGCCCAACAGTGCAACTGCAGAGCAGAAGACGTGAAAAACCGACTCCGGAAATCTTTTAAAGGAAAATGCTTGGGGAAACAGCTTCACACCTGTAATGACTCTCGTTTTCAGAAATGACACTATTTGGAATCTATAAACATAAGTCTGCTTACAGTTCAATATGCATTGTGGCTGTACGATTCTTTTTCGTCCTATTTTGTGGAAAGTGTATGAAGTGCAGTAAGACAAGACTTTCTTTTTTTTTTTTTTTTTCTTTGCTGGAAGTTTCAAATGTACTTTCGGTATGTCTTAATTTGAAATGATTTCCCGTGAGTTCCTTTCTGTTCGTGTTTGTTATCTATGAATCAACTTTCACAATGCTTCTTAGTAAAATAATTTAATAAAATCTTAAAAATCATTCCTGTTATGATTGTGATTATTAACAGTTTTTCTCTGGTAATGAAACATTTATATTTACCTGTTGAAAATATTAGCAACAATTAGGAAACCAAATGCTTTGAAGGGTTCCCCGCCCCCTTTACGCAGGACATTCATCAACACAGGAAAAATCATTAACAACGGCACATTATCTTTATTTCCAAAAATAACACGACTTTCGAAAAAAGAAAGGAAAGGAAATATTGAATTAGCAGCCGAATAAACACACGCTCGACCCCCACTCCCGAGAAAGCCACAAGTTCTCGCGCGCGCACACCCACACACGCACAGACACACACGCACACACACACTCACAAGGGGAGAAAGCACTTTTATGATTTGATTGCCAAAGCCATTACGGTCGATGGCGGTGAAGTGGCGAGACCAAGAGGACCTCTAGAGGTAAAGTTAAGAAGCGAGGGAGAGAGAGACAGACCTCAAAAATGAATATATATATATATATATAATATATATATATATATATATATATATATATATATATATATATATATATATATATATATATATATACTTATATATATTATATATATATATATATATATATATATATATATATATATATATATATATATATATATATATATATATATTACA
>JANJGK010000048.1:6586407-6591407 GCA_039081455.1 Macrobrachium rosenbergii
AACTGTCTGTTAAAAGACATATCGATTGAAGAATAGAATTTTAAAGAGAGTCGTTGGAGTCAGATGACAGGATAGAGTCAAAGACGATCCCATTAGTGAAATTACTGAAGCTCCATGTAATTGATATAACTATGAAATCGAAACGGATAAGGCCTATTTAAGACCCACTGGAGAATGGTAAGTTATCGTATCAGCTGGACTCCTGTTGGCACCAGAACAGTTGTAACCCAAACCTCCTTGGGTGAAAACATCGAGAGGGGGAAACAGAGTTTCGTGGAGATTAGTGGAAGATAAAGCACTGAAAAGACATGAGTGGCGGAATTTCACTGAGGTCCTTTGCGTCACGCGGCACTGGAGTTGATGCTGACGACGATTATTTCGGAAAAAATCAATTTCCTCCATTCTTCCGTTATAAAAACGACACCAGTACGTAAAATAATTTGGAATGATTGAAATCTCTTGTCCAAGATGCATAGCTCAACAGGAAAAATTGAGACAATGTGAAAAACTTCATTCAGTGGGTTTTGTTGAACGGCGATGCTACTATTTTTGCTATTTTTTTGAATGATAGGTGACAGGCTTGAACTCTTGTCACTCCATTACGTTACTATAGCTTTCAAATTTTTAGACTGTACGTTGTCGGAACGTTTACTGACAGGCCAGAGAAAACAAAAGCAAGCATGCTTAACCATCACCATCATGAAATAACAATAATAAGGATATATTATTATTATTATTATTATTATTATTATTATTATTAGTCATCACCCATTTCACAAATGCAAATACTTTCACGTTTTGCAATATGCGAACACAAATTATAAGACTGACCCCTAAAATGTACAGTCACACAAACATGGTATACCCATACCAGTAACATTACTTATAAAAAGAAGGTGATGAAGTAATTGGCCAGTTACTGAACACAAAAACAGGATTATTCATTCCTGCATTCGTAAACGCGGTAATAATATATAATAAAAGTAACATTACCATCTGATAATTCATAAGAATTTAGTTGGATTCACAGTTACATACATACTATATAATATATATATATATATATATATATATATATATATATATATATATATATATAATATATATATAATATATTAAAATCACAAATATTAGGCAGCAAATATCGTTTAATATAAAATTCATAATACGGTGGAGAAAGTCACTGTCTAGCGCTGTTTCTAAATCAAGACCATAGTTCGAATCCTTGCCACTGCAGAAACAGTTCATTTATACTTCCCTTTGGTGTAAGTTTTTCCCCAAGGCATAGTGAATACGACATTAAACGATAATGATAGCTTAATACTTGTGAATATGAAAAAGTTAGGCGAGTATAAGTGACAAATATTCTTTTATATATACATACACACATATATATATGTGTATGTATATATATATATATATATATATATATATATATATATATATATATATATATATTATCTATATATGTGTATGTACATACACACATATACTTATATATATGTATGCATGGTTAGTTATCTAGAGTGAATGGAACAGGAAATCTATATGAATGTTGAAATTACGACTCTCGTCGATCTATATATATATATATATATATATATATATATATATATATATATATATATATATATATATATATATAGTATATATATATATATAGTATATATATATATATATATATATATATATATATAGTATATATATATATATATATATATATATATATATATATATATATATATAGATCGACGAGAACCGTAATTTGCACATTCAAATAGATTTCCAGTTCCCATTCACTCTAGTTAACTAAGCGTGTATTTGTGCTTATATTTATTTATAATTATAATTCCTAACGAATACATACAGCATGTGTAATTAAAAATACTTCTCTGCCCTTATACAGAAATGTCCACATAAAAAAATAACATAAATGCGTGTATACCTGGTTCTGCCTCTCGAATAAATGCATACATTTTAATTGCGAAAAATGACATACTCATATGTATGTATGTATATTATTGTATATTTTAGTTTGTGTATATGAAGACTAATTACATATGGTACTCAGATACTTATATATGTTATTGTATAAGATGTTCATATAATATATATATATATATATTATATATATATATATATATATATATATATATATATATATATATATATATATATATATATATATATATATATATATATATATACATATGGAAACAGACACGTTTACATGTGTGTGTAAGTGGTCATATTGATAATAAGTCGACAAAAAATATTCATATGTATGTATGTATATTACTGTATATTTTAGTTTGTGTATATGAAGACTGGTTACATATAGTACTCAGATACTTATATATGTTGTTGTATAAGATGTTCATGTTGAATTACATTAAATACGATTCATTTTTAATATTGATAACAAATACAGCTAATGAATAATATACTTTATTGTCATTCGCAATTTTAAGTTACCATATTTCGCACTCTGGCTTCACTGTTCTAGGGATTCTTTTAAGGGAGGGGAGGGGGGTTGGGAGATGCTACGCCAAATTCACAGCAAACACTAGGATTCTGCTTTCTACGAAAAAAAATCACGATTTCGGCAGACACGAAAATCACATCTGCTCTCATTGGAAATTTGTTGAAATCCAATCAAAATATGTGTATATTCAACGAATGGAAATCACTTTTTAAGAAAAACCTGAACTGTGAGTCACTACAAAACACTAAAAAAATGTCTTCTATAAAAAGAGACTAAGACAGTCGTGGTACGAGTCATGGCGTGACGGGCACCCACACTTCAGTACTTCTCCCTGCAACTGCTGGAGGAATATTGATCAGTAGATGGGACCGCCTTCCTTTATATACCCGAGGCCCAGTCGGACGCGACCAACAGGTTGGCTGCCGTATCTCCACCACCTTTCTCTTCCACCATTCCCTTTCTTCTTCTTCGGAAAGATACTTTGGCAAACACCAAGAAACGCAAAAACTTCAAACTCGCCCAAACTTGACAAACGTTCGAAGATCAAAGACGAATCCTTCTCGAGACACGGATCCTAAACCGACTTTTTTCCTCCCGTTATGCGAGTGGTGACGTCACACAGCAAACATATGGAGTGCCGGGCAAAGGATACAACAGGTTGGAATAGTGGCGACGGCGGAGTTGCGGGCCATCTCGACTGCTTTATGGTGTCATTGTGAGAGAGGTGGCATTTAAACCCTACCATTTTTTGGGGGTTATTCAAGTCATTCTCGAGCCCTCATTCACTCATTTCGCTGAGGAAAGAAGCAGGTGAAGAGGGGATGACCCATCACTGAAGACGTGATGAAAGTCAGAAAAAGTGATTCACGCTCCTTTTCGCTTTTCAAATATGCCACACAAGTTTGGGCTAACGAACCGCATCGGTCTTTCAGGTATAGAGGATTACCTCTTTACATGGGAAGAGACACAAGACCAATAAATGCATTCAAATAAATAAGTTGGAATAATTACGTGCATAGAGCATGCAATGTGACGGATGTGTGTGCAGATTTACAACTGTGTTTTAATTCATTAAAGGCTGATATGAAATAACAAAAGCAAAATTTGAACTTATTACTTCAATTACTGTTATTTTTGCACTCAACATCAACATCATTATATCATCAACAACAGAAATTGTAATATATATACATATACACAGATATACATAAATATATATATATATATATATATATATATATATATATATATATATATATATATATATATATATATATATATATATATATATATATATTATATATATATACAGTATGTACATAAGTATAAATACATATACATACATACATCCATAACCAAACACACACACACATATATATATATATATATATATATATATATATATATATATATACATATATATATATATATATATATATATATATATATATATATATATATATATATATATATATATATATATATATATATATATATATATATATACATAATTTGTATAAATGATAATGGTGCAGTCGCCAAGGAAACGAGATTTTATATACTGCAGAAATGACTTGAGTATGAAAATCCTAGAAATTTTTGCAAGAAGCAAAACAAAAAGTCACGTTAAAGCATACGGCATTAAAATTCAAATCTCGATCTGCGGCCACCTTCAAAGAAATTACGACGTTTGATGCACTTTAAAAAAAAGCACACACGAAAACTAAACGCAAAATACAACAAACAAAAGGAAATAAAAATGAATTGAGCTTTATACGACGATGAAAACAGAAGCTATGGAAAGAAAATACTTAAGTTCCTAAAATACAGAATGCCCACCAACAGAAAGCTAGGAGCAATAACAAAAACAAATATATAATAAAGAATTGAAGGAAATGCTTTTATATATACATATGCATATATGTACACAAATATATATAGATATAATATATATATGTATACCGTATATGTATATACATACACACGCATATAATATACATATATATATATATATATATATATATATATATATATATATATATATATATATATATATATATATATATATATAGAGAGAGAGAGAGAGAGAGAGAGAGAGAGAGAAGGAATGGCTCACGCACAAGCCCAGCTAATCTTCATTATACAAAATCACTGTCTTCAGTTACATTCTCACTTTACATAATTCATGACGATTAAGTTTTTTGTAGAAAACGTGAAAATAAGCAATAGTGTGTTAATCCAATGACCTCTGATACGCTAAAAAAAACTGAAAAAATAAATTAGTTAAAACAATCAATATCGCTACGGAAAAAAATACCACAACATTGCATTCGTCAATTAATCTGCTGAGTTTACGCTTTCACCAGAACCAAACACATTCTCATTTGAATTCCCGAAAATATTTCATAAAAATTCTAAAAGCTATAACAGAAATGAATACCATGAATCCAGAGAAAAATTAAAATCACCCATACTTCAACATTTGAAAAAGGGTAAACGAAAAGCAAGTCTCTGG
>JANJGK010000048.1:6601407-6628907 GCA_039081455.1 Macrobrachium rosenbergii
AGTAAAAATTATATGATAATTACCAAATATCAAAGACCTAAGGCCGAAATAGAGAGAGAGAGAGAGAGAGAGAGAGAGAGAGAGAGAGAGAGAGAGAGAGAGAGAGAGAGAGAGAAGGGGTGGGGGGGGGAGAAGATGAGGGAAATCCAAGTTTCTGAGCATTTCGTTCCCAAAAGAGAGAGCTCCAGAATTCTTCCTCTTTGAATTGATTCAGAGCCCGAGTGATGCATTGCGGTTTGAATCAGTAGGGGAAGAAACGTTTCAAAAAGACGTCGATGGTGTTCCACAGATCTTCGACGACGTTCCGTATTTCTTCATGCCAGAAGTGAATTAATAAGGTGCAGTGCTTTTTGCGTGTTCGAATAAGGGGCAGAGACGCCTCCCCAAAATGCTTAGTAGAGCGCCACTGATTTAGGAAGTGAAAATCGGTAACTGGATTTAACTGTTCATACGTGACTTTCCTGTCGTAAGGAACTGGAAAGAAACCGGGCAGGGCATGAAGAAAACTGTATATTATAAAAGCATTTCATTTAATAATGTTTGCATTAATAAAATTTAATCTTAATGTATTTTATTTTCATTTTACGGGAGCTGAATATCCTGGAAGTGGCAGTGAATCCCACTCACTTGGTGAAACTCACTTATCATAAATCATGGTGATTTATGATAAGTTGTGATACCTATAGCAGAGATATCAGATATTCAATCAGTTTTATGGCATCGGAATTTTGAACAATATAAGAAAAAACACTGGGAAAGAAAATTATAAAAAATAAGGACCTGAAAATAAATTCCTAAATTTCATCAAAAGTTTCGATTATTTCAATACTATGATTACGCCATTGTCATCTTCGTCATCCACCAATATGTTATTCATAAATTTGTGCGTGTTATTAATACCCAAAGGGAAACAAAGTTCAATTATGGCATAGATATAATGACTGGAATCACAATCATGATGATAAAATCGTGCCGAGGAAAATGAACATGTCTTGCATTACCCGAACTCCTCTCTCATCCAAATTAACTGAAAATAACATCACTAACCAAATAAGAAATATCCAGGTATAAATCTAATAAGCAACTTGTTTCATTCATAAACAAGGTAGCTAAGTTTCCACGTACCTTTAGCTCTAGACTGGTTTTCTAGTATAATATGGCAGAAGGTTATAGCAAGTAAGCGGTTACACATACAGACATATATACATACACACAAACGCACAACCACACGCACATATATAGACAGATAGCTAGATAGATAGATAGATAGATACAGTATATACATAAATACATACGAATATACATGCATGTATGTACGTACAGTGCATACACGACAAAAGACTCGACATGCTATGATATTTGCAAACAAATCGACGTATTAATTGTTAAATAAAGTTCAATGAAAAGTGACTGCAGTGTCATTGAGATCTCACACAGGCAGCTCTGACCGAGCAAGCAAATAACAAACCGAAACCTTCAATCTCCGCATCCGTAAGCTTCACCGTATGTTAGCTGATATTTTCTGAAATTCGGTTATTTCACTACATACAAAAGATGAACGTATAAGCTTACACACTTGCACCACACACAAATATTTTATATATATATATATATATATATATATATATATATATATATATATATATATATATATCTACATATATATGTATATATGTATGCATGTATATATTGTAAACACAAGCACGAGCATCCGTGTACTACTCACGTACGTAAGAATACACGGTGCCCCATAGAGAAATACATTCATAAACATCTCATGTAAGTATACACATTAAATATGCACAAACCGTAATAATCCTTGCTCGCGGTATTCTTTGGTACTGCTAATCCTACATCTTGGTCCATTACTTGTTACATACCTGCAAACAAAAATATAAATGTATTTGTTACAACAAAGATATAGGAAAAATATATGCATACTATAGATAATGGTTACAAAATTATTGCAAGGTAAAATATGTCTTCAATAAAGTTGGAGATAACACAAACTGTATGATGAAGTTATAAGGTAAACATTATAATGTAAGATACTATTACGGTTGTACCAAAATGTTTGTGCGACACAGCTGTGTGGCCAAAGAAAACAAATTTTTTTTTGCGATGAAGTTTCCAGATATTGTATGACGATAAATTTCTTCTAACGAAACGATATTTTAATATTCTAACTCCAAAGGAAATGTTACAAAAATATTCTCATAAGGTTGCCAGAAACCAAAAACGCTTTTAATAACGTTTTTTTAAAAAAAAAAGCCTCTTACCACTCATAAGACTGGAGCCGATATTTTCATGATAACGCGACCACAACAGAAAAAAATTAGTTAATGACCAAGGTACCAAGCATCAGAACTTGAATTCATAAATATTCTGAACGATAATGACAAACGTCCATAGATATAAACGACACATAGACAAAAGGTCACTTATTTTATGACGAAAAAAACAAATTGATTTCAGGCTACTCAATCAAAAACAAGAGTTAGCTTGCAATTATCAGGAGAGAACGACATTCTTAAAAAACAGTTTCCACCGAAGATAATTGAATTCCGTTTTGACAAAAAAGAAATTCCAAAAATTAATTAGCTCAAATTGCATTTAATTAGACAAAGTAAATGATAGAATGGGTGGTGGCGTGTGTGTGTGTGTTTATACACTCACACACACACACACAATATATATATATATATATATATATATATATATATATATATATATATATATATATATATATATATATATATATATATATATATATATATATATATATATCCACGCATACGTATGATAACAAAAGTACTTAACTCATTTTGGTCACAGTGAAGATCCTTTCAGTTCTTGGAGAGACTTTTAGAAATAATGTTAATGGACCTTTGCCTTTTCTTATCTTCCAGGTGGATCAACTGGTAACAAACCATGGACCTTACAAATACGAATTTTGAAGATCTACCACCGTACATGAGACGAACCAGGACCTTTTACTTGGTAGGCGAGAATGTTGCCGATCACACAACGAGAGCCTTTATATCTATATCTGTTTCTGCGTCTATATCTATAGCTAAAATATCTCTCTCTCTCTCTCTCTCTCTCTCTCTCTCTATCTCTCTCTCTCTCTCTCTCTCCACACATACAAACACACACACACACACACACACAGGTAACGGTTTCATTCTACAATATTTTCTGAGTACTGAAAGGCTTGCCCTATTAGGGGTTAACCCCCTGAAAAGGCACAGAGTGAAAATACAAGGGGTAGCCCCATAGAAAAAAAAACATTGCAATGGCCACCGCCACATACAAATTCAACTGCGGAGTCTCAGATGGACTCAGCAGAAAATATCCACAAATAACAGCTTCACACACTCACACTGACGGGCTTATCGACACAACTCAGGAAGCCTTGCACGAATTGTGCTACTCTTCTCGATATTGCAGGTATCTCCCCATTTCTCATCTTTTCATTTCTGATTGCGCACTCACACTACACAAGCAATTCTTCTCAACTGGTTCAACTTTTCTGTATTTCCATTCAACATTCATCTTCAATTCCGTGAAGGAGAATGACTCGACAAACTCGCATAGCTTTCTTGTTCAAACTCCTATCACTTCTTTCTGCCTTCTCTCTTATTTTCTTAATGTCATTTTATCATAAACCTTCTTCAGTACACTAAATGATGCTTTGCCATGTAACTCTCATAGCCACCCCTATCACCCTCCCATCCCCATGCTCTGTGAGAATTCATAATTTTTCTCAAGCGTGGTTATAGAATATTTCCCTCATCCAGATATACTTTACAATCCTTGGTTAACCATTCAATCATAACATCATCATTGTGCAGCATCATATTATTTGGAATCTTATCAACGACTAGGGTCTTCCCATTCGTCAATCCATTACTATCAATGACTCACTTAAGTCACCAAGTCACTTCCACACTAGCATTCCCAAACTTACAATAACCATTTCCACACTGTTCAAAGTTCCTCATTGGATGGGTCGATATCATACTCGGCTAGCACTCTCCTAGGCCCGCGTTCGATTCTCCGGCCGGCCAATGAAGAATTAGAGGAATTTATTTCTGGTGATAGAAATTCATTTCTCTGTATAACGTAGTTCGGATTCCACAATAAGCTGTAGGTCCCGTTGCTAGGTAACCAATTGCTTCTTAGCCACGTAAAATAAGTCTAATCCTTCGGGCCAGCCCTAGAAGAGCTGTTAATCAGCTCAGTGGTTTGGTTAAACTAAGGTATACTTATTTCTCCACACTGTTCAATCAGCTCTGCCTCTCTTGAACAAATCATCTAAGTACTCGCACCATCAACTCAAGACCTCCTCCTTTTCAGACACCATCTATTCATTTATATCTTCTACCCAGATATACATTTGTTTATTAATTTTCCTCACAACATTTACTTCTGTGTATAACTTTCCGTCCACTTCACAGTTCTCGCTCTTTCTCCCCTCTGCTTTCATTCACAGACCTCGTTTCTCTTCTCGATTTCTTCCCATCTTTCTTCCTGATCTTCTCTTCTATCCTGCAATTTCACCTTAACTGAACTTTTCCTTTCCCTTTTACTGAACGTTTTACCTTCTAATCCCACTGCTCGTGTTTTATTCGCTCATATAACCCTCCTATGGTCACATATTTTACACACACTCAATAACTCCTTCTATTTCTGTGTCTTTAACCACATAGAAGATTTGATCCATTTTCTACTTACATTCATTCCTCATTTCCTTCTTATCCTTCTAATCCACATTTTACTTACATCCAATTCTCGCTTCCTTGTTATCCATTCCATTTGTTTGACTTACTTTCACAGACATTTTAAATCATTCCTCTCCAACCTGAAATTACACCAGTCTCAACTTTCGCCTCAACTAAATTTTGATCAGATACACATCCCATCATTCCACTTCTCACCGTATCATCTATTAGCTTGCTCTTTCACCCACTGTGTATTGGTACATAATTCAGCATACTGTTTTCCTCATGATTTTCTTTTTCCAAAATATACTTGTGAGCATTCTTCTCTGAAATACACCTCTTTCTCTCTCACATGCCTTTCCATTTAAATCGACACATAAACCCCACGGTGCTGGCAGTCCCATCATAAAAATACACTTAGGAAAATAGAGGTAATACTATTTGGCTTCACACATACACACATTAAATATATATATATATATATATATATATATATATATATATATATATATATATATATATATATATATATATATATATATATATATATATATGTATGTATGTATACCTAGACGTCAAAAATATTGTTTTACTCACCAATAAAATATGTCAGATCGTTCCGTGGATAAAAGATTTAACAGAAAACAGGGAATTAATATTTTTCCTAAAAAATTGTTTCCCAGTAATTTTTTCTATCATATGCATACAGACTTGGCGTAGAGCTTTTAACACATTATAAAGACAAAAACGAGAGAGAGAGAGAGAGAGAGAGAGAGAGAGAGAGAGAGAGAGAGAGAGAGAGAGAGAGAGAGAGAGAGAGAGAGAGAATTTTTGTTTTCGTGGTGTGTCATAATAATTAGTTCCCAGTAATTTTTTTTATCATAAGCATATAGACTTGGCGTAGAGAGAGAGAGAGAGAGAGAGAGAGAGAGAGAGAGAGAGAGAGAGAGAGAGAGAGAGAGAGAGAGAGAGAGAGAGAGAGAGAGAGAATTTTTCTTTTCGTGGTATGTCATATTAATATTAATGAGGATATAACATCATTTTATGTAGGTCGCCGGACAACTGTATTTTCTTGGCTATTAAGATCATATTTCGAACATACATACATAAAGATTTTCTTACCCTCAACGTTACATGTACAGTACATATTTGCATTTGCCCAAGCTAACTGGAGCTAAGGGTTAGTTTACCTACATTTCTGTAAATGTACACAAAATGATTACATTTCTGAACACACGGTGAACTGAATCTCAAGATGAACGCAGGTACCTACGTTTGTTCTTCACAGTGATGAAACACGTGTACTGAGTAGTCTTAAAGATGGTAATTACGTTACATATAATATGCAGAGTATATAGTTAAGGAAACAACATGTTCAATATATTCTTACCATAGAACGAAGGGCTTAGCAGCGAGAGAAGTAAATAATCCTTACATCCCAGGGCTTTACACTAAATGTCTACTGACAATCATATTTCTTTTTTTTTTTAATAGATCATCCAACGTAAAATATAGTTTTTGAAATGAAAAACTTTGACTTTAGTTGCTTCCAATTCGTAAAAAGATCTATAAATGTTGATATACATATCACGAATTTATATTCAGTCACACGAATAAAGCCAAGCATCTATCTCACTTCGCCTTACAATACTTACCTACACAAACCAATCTCCAAATTTATGTTGCTGTCTAAATTCAATTTTTCATATAATCCAGTTTCTTTTTTCTTTTTTATTTTTATATTTACAACTAATACCACACCATTGTAAGTGAGGCATCTTGTGTCCGAATCTCGACAAGCTGAGAGCGACTCCCTTAATCGACATACTAATCTGTAGTTAAATCGAAGTGATTCGGACACCACTAGGCTTCATGTCTCTACAATTATAAGCTTGTATGGACATACGGGAGTACACAGAACTGGGTTTGCCATGAATAGTATTACCTTGCTACTGACTTCTGTTACTTCACAACAATCTGTCTGGAGATATTCAAGCTAGTACACACAAACTATATATATATATATATATATATATATATATATATATATATATATATATATATATATATATATATATATATATATATATATACATACAATTATATATATATATATATATATATATATATATATATATATATATACATATATATATGTATATTATATTCATATACATAACCGAATACCTTAGGAAAATAACAGGCACAAAACCAGTACCAAGCGCTTTTACGCTTATTCAGCACCGTCGGATACATATGAGACAGTTCTGAAAAATGGTAAAAGGTAATCAAGAAGAGCCAGAGATATTCTGGGATAATCCGGTTACAAACAGAAACAAAATACATGACTCTAAGAGCTAAGAAAAGGGTAACAATACAAAATACAAAATGTGTATAAATTTGAAAGACAATTTCTTGACTTACATTTGTTAACGACTTCTCTAATTACAAAAGCACAAAGGCTCGAAGTTGAAAACACTACGAATGCATGACTTGAGAAAACTAGATTAACTGACATTCCTTTTAACTGTGTCGTTGTACAGCCGTGGATTGTTGAAAATGATGCTTTTGAAATTAAAAAAAAAACGTTCTTGATAAATATAAGCACAGAAATTAGCATTCGGGTTTATACGCTTTCCGTATTTTGAATGGTTACCCTTTCCGTAGTTATTAGCGTTACGTACTGTACGTTGTTTCACTTAGATACTTAACCATCTCGTGGTTCTTGCTCCTACTGCTTACAATTTACCATTCTCTTAAACTGTTTCTCATTTCTACCCCGAATTCGTAAATAAACGCGAGATCGCTTGGTACCGATTCTTTGCCTGTTATTTCCCTGTGGTTTACATGTCTTTTGTGATTTTTTATGCATATATATATATATATATATATATATATATATATATATATATATATATATATATATATTATATATGGGTTGCATGTGTATATGCATACACACACACGTATATATATAATGTATACATTCAACAAGGACCCATTTCCGCTAACAGTAGGTGGAGTCTGAAATAAAACAAGACATTAGTCACCGCCACAAACATCCTTCAATTGCTGAATCAAGGAAGAGCTTCTTGAGGCGAGACCTTCTGCAACATTAGGAGCTACGTATAACCTCAAAGGGCTCATCAGTAGTGCCAGGTGCCTCCTCACACAAACACACACACACACAC
This sequence comes from Macrobrachium rosenbergii, assembly GCA_039081455.1. Lineage (NCBI taxonomy): Eukaryota > Metazoa > Arthropoda > Malacostraca > Decapoda > Palaemonidae > Macrobrachium > Macrobrachium rosenbergii. Next base: position 6,609,323 of record JANJGK010000048.1, read on the forward strand.
ACACATTCATCTCATCAGCATGAATCCTTGTCCTAATTTGCATTCGACACTTTATAAAGGAGAACTGGCTCAATAGTGCACTTCAGGTTCTAAATTACATTACTCTTTTCTAAGGTTCTTTTAACAATCTAGTGCCTTTCTGGCTTCACCTGTTATGTGATTTAGCTCTTCTCTCACCCTATTATCAAACGTTATAATTTCTCGAAAAATACCTATACTTTTGGAAGAGTTTTCATTCTACCACAGTATTTACCAACATTTGTTGCGCCATCTTCCTGGCTTGGTTCCATTTGCTAATCCCGCATGCATGCGTGCACAATATATATATATATATATATATATATATATATATATATATATATATATATATATATATATATATATACAGTATATACTATATATATATCAGTATATGAATATATGAATATGTATGTATATATCTTATATATATATATATATATATATATATATATATATATATATGTATATGTATATACACATTTACAGGGTGTCCATACAGTCATGGTGCAATATTAAATATTTGAACAACAAATAATAAATAAAACGTCAAAAAACAGAAAAACTAACACATCAAGCTATCTTATCCTTATTACAAATTAATTCTATGATGTATAGTCACGAAGCTATAGGTATTTTAAACTGCACCATGACTTTATGGACACCCTATATATATATATATATATATATATATATATATATATATATATATATATATATATATATATATATATATATATATATATATATTATATATATATATATATTTATGTGTACATATATATACAGTATATATACACACGCGCATATATGTGTGTACAGCTTATTTTGCATGAAAACAACTCAAAAGGTCCCTATTCTACGCTTTGCTTCGGTAGTAAAAAACAATAATGGTACTTGAATGTACAAACAAGATTAATCATATCGATACAAGAACTGTTGAGACAAAGAAGTTAACAACATCCACAGTATCTGAAAAATTGGTGCTAAGACGTCAGCTTGGTTTAACTGCTGGAGAAAACGGGCGAAGAAAACGAGGAAATTTTCCGTTTTCTGTTATGTTTCACTGTTGGAAATGACAGAAAATGGAGGAACTCGGCACCACTCGAAATTAATAGTTACTCAATGGAACACCTGGTTTATGCGGTAGGTGAAATTATTCAAACTTATTCATTAAAATTTCACTACTTAATAAATTAATTTTGGTAAAACTGAAGACTTCTAACGCTGTCAGGCTCCTGCATGTCGCCGACCGGAATATTCGACTCCTTTTGTTTATTTCTTTTTGTTCATGTCTTTTTTTGTTTCTGATGCTGACCGTCTTTTGTTTATGTTTTCACTTCATACCCAAAGGGGTTGGTGGTAAACACGACCCTAATTTTGCACGTAAATTGGTGGTTATAGTGAACCAGACGGGCTCGGTAGATGACTTAAGTTTTATCTTAATTTTGGGCAATACTCTTTGATGTGCAATCATCAATGAGCACTAAGAACAAAATAATAATAATAATAATAATAATAATAATAATAATAATAATAATAATAATAATAATAATAATAATAATTTAATCAAAAATTAATCCACATTCAGTCGCCAACATATGCAAGAAATCAAATTTGACTTCTTATTACACTTGAATAAATGAATAATCTAAACACGCTCTCATTCACCGTGCAAATTATAACTTAACAAGGATAAGGATATTCACGTATGTTCAGATTCATTTTGACATCCATGTCAATGGAACTTAAACACTAAACTTTAAGGAATATTTAGTGAGGTTTATATAACTTGTGAGAAAGAGGAATATAAATTATATCGTAAACAGGAAAATGTGTTAATAGGCAATAAAACAGAGGTCAGTTTATTTGAGAGAGAGAGAGAGAGAGAGAGAGAGAGAGAGAGAGAGAGAGAGAGAGAGAGAGAGAGAGAGAGAGAGAGAGAGAGAGAGAGAGAGAGAGAGAGAGAGGTTAACTATTTCAGCTAACATGGCCTGTATTTTAAAATAAAAATATTAATATTTCTACTTTTCCGGGCTAAAGGTCATTGTTATTTCTGTGTATTTCGAAATAAAAGAAAAATGATCGTTTAACTCAATAGCAATGCACTTCAAAAGCATGCTGATATTTGATTTATTGCAATCAATTTAACATTCAATTTTACAATAATAATTTCAATCAGTTTGCAAATTTTCGTCCAGATCTTTGTCTTTGTTAATAAAAGCCACGTACAATAATAAGTTCAGTTATATATATATATATATATATATATATATATATATATATATATATATATATATATATGAATTTACGCCGCTGTATCGCTTATTTCCTTAACAATTCAGAAAATTTTCCATTTGAGTAGGGGGATAGGTACAGCCACAGTATAAGGAGTGACAGAAGATTTTTAGGGAGTGTTCTGCTGCTCCCTTCCAAGGGTTGGACTTAACGAGTCACCAGGGAAAACACCTGGAAGAAATCACTGTTCCCTTCTAGCCAAACCCTAGACCTAATTAACCCCAATTACTGGCGAAAGATCTTCTTTCTATAATCCGCCGGTACACGCCGCATCCGTCTCCACAAGCCATGCCTACGCCTACGGCACATTTTCCTGCCATAAAAAGGGCAAGACGACAGAGGTCATCAGTCAGTCTGTTCCAGTCAGCCGAAGGCTCTGTCGTTTTGAAGCATTGAGCCCTGTGCAAGCCAGGCCCTCACTTTCCCATACACTTGGAGGACTTTACGCAGACGCCGTTACAAGATAGTTAAGATCTACCTCACCTGGAGAATCTTCTATCCAAGCATCACTAAGAAGCAAAGTACGGTATGTCCTGAGATTCGAGGGTTAGTTTTAAGCCAGTGTAACCTTTTTCTCTTACCTGATACTTCTCTCTCACAATTCATAATTCAGTTCAATCCCTTTTCCTCTGACTTTGCAAGTGTATTTATCAGTGCCAGTGTGCCCCTTGCCAGATGTGCCCAGAGTAATGCCATCCCCTTGTTTGAAGTGATTAGAGTAATGCAATCCATTTTATTTGTGTATTATCTCATCCTAAGAGAGATATTACCTTACTGGTAGTCTTAACTGAAATTATTTCACTTCCAAGAGTGGTGTCAGTGTCATTTACCAAGTAGACGTTTCTCCTGTGTTCATGATTTGCCAAGAGAAGTGCGCCCTACCGAGTTAGATATAATTGTATTGATACCTGAAGGTTAAAGACCTCTTGTATATGGTCCATTTGCGTACCCATTGGAATTACTTAATGTACTCATTTCCAGTTCAGTGATTTATTGTACATTTTCATTTTAGAGAGATGTTACCTTTAATTTACCCGTGTGCTTGTGTAAATAAAGTATGCATTAAGAAACAGAATTCTCACTTGGCGACCTACCACTGATTATTTGCTCTTTTTTCTCTAGTTACGGAATTTCGATAGTTTTATTGCAAGGTCCAATTGAATACAATAAAGTAAACTCCACTCCAGCGCCTCTCGAAATATGTAATTATATATATATATATATATATATATATATATATATATATATATATATATATATATATATATATATATATATATATATATGTGTGTATAATGTGTGTAATTGTAAAAGCCACAATGCCATCGTAACTTCTCGAATTCTTCGCGTTTTTTTGGATACGCTGGTCACTACAAAACCTTAAGATCCAAGTGCAAGAAGTATGAAGAAATTATGATGTCCTGTAGTGGGAACAGACCCGGGTCCCCTAATCAGAACGAAGTCCATCGTGGTCAGGTTAACAATGGGATGTCGTTCTGATTAGGTTACCCAGGTTCGTATCCTGCTACCAGACATCATAATTTCCACATATTTCTTGCATTTGGATCTTAAGGCTTTGTAGTGACAAGAGCATCCAAAAAAGCGTGAAGAATTCGAGAAGCTAAGAGGGCATTGTGGCTATTACAATTACATATGTATCTGGTAAAAATTGACCAGTAGGTTCTACTATATAAATATATATATATGTATATATATATATATATATATATATATATATATATATATATATATATATATATATATATATATGTATGTATATACAGTATATATATGTATATATATATACACTGTACATATATATATGTATATTATGTGTATATATATACATACATACATACATATATATATACATATATAAATATATATACAAAAATACATATATATATATATATATATACATATATACATTACATGTATATATATATATGTATATATATATATATATATATATATATATATATATATATATATATATATTATATATATATATATAATATACAGTGTAACCTTCATGAAGACGAAGAAATATTCATCATACAGCCATTTCGCTCTATCTTGCTCGCACTCTCGCACCTCCTTTCCAATAACTTTTAATGCGTCTATCTAGCCCTTTCTATGTCTACCTCTCCATCTCCTTCCCAACAGATCCAAATTGTAGTCTTTTAACTAACCTATTGTCCTTACTTTCCACATAATCAAACTCTCCCAAAACATTCTGATCCATCCTTTCACCTACACTAAGCCTTTTGCCATTTCTTCCGTATATATCTACATTCCTTGTGTTTTCAATTCTTCTTACATCAGATAAACAAATATCCTACCAATACTTTGCATAAATCATGTTATTTTTCTCGCTTTTTTCCCCATCCTCCATCACATGAACCATGTACTTCCAAATAATCATACTGCATCCAATCCATTCTCTCACCATCCCTTGATCATGTTTACCATTATAACTGTAAGTATTCAAGTTTGTTCTCAACTTTCTGATACTGGGAACATTTTCCACATCTTTACTAAGCTATGCAGTTTCTCTTTCCTTTTCTTAATCAATTCTATAACGTCTGGAAAACATCAGCCATTCTGTAGTCCATTCATGATCAGTCTTCTTGCACCCCATCTTTGAACCTAAATCTACAGTCCTTTAGCTTACTTCGCATAGTCCAATATAGAAAAATATCTTGAACAGCAATGAAACCATAACCACTTGTTGCAGCCCCATTTTTACACGAAACCAGTCACTCTCATGCCTGCAAACTAACACATGCTTCACTTTCATCATAAAAACTAAACAATTTACACTCTAAATCATACGTCTTCAACACCCTTCACACTGCCCCTGTCAGTTCTATCATAAGATTTCTCCAAGTCCATGCATACCGCATACATCTTTCCAATTACTTTCAAACATTTCATACTACTGTTTCATAATACACATACCTGTCTCTGTCTGAACCCACAGTGTTCTTGACCTGTCACACCATCTGTCAATCAAAATCCTACCATAAACCGCTTATAATTCTTAGTCTCCTCTATCACTTTTGCCCTTATATAAAGATATAATTAATTCTTTTCCTCATTCATCTGGAACATTTCCTACTTCCTGGCATACCTTACACACAATGGACAGCCACTGTAACATTTTTTTAACTTCTAGGACCCTCTACTTATGTCCTCATTGGTAACCTGCACGAGTATTTTCATTTGCACCTAAACCCTTTCCTCTCTTACATCATCCAGTTCTCTCTCTCTCTCCTCTATCTTTCACATTCTACAAATCCACAAAATACACACTCCACTGACATACAATTGCATCCTCTTCAGACAGCATCTCTCAGTTTCCTATTCTAAATTCCATTTGTTCGAACTTTCATCTCAGCGTTCATATACATGCAGAACAATATATTCTCCGGCAAGTTCTTGTTTATCTTCTCCCCCTTCTTTTATTCCATGGCTTCTTTCGCCCTCTCACTGTTTTTTTTTACTACATTATTCATTCCGGTATATCTCTGCATTCAGCCGTCTCTTCTGTCTTGCAGCTGCACCTCAAAAAGAATCACTTTTTTCATACGTTCAACTTCTGGTTTCCTCATCCCCAACTCACTGATTTTATTAACTCTTCCCACCTTCCTAGAATAACAAACTTCGTTATTCCCTTGTGACACAACTCCCACCCAACTTTTTTTTTTTTGTAGTCATTCCTCATCTATTATTGTATTCCATTCTTTTTCCTTTTTTCCTGCCATCCGTGGGATCAAGAAGGTACTGCGTTCTTATCCAATCGCGAAAATGATAGTTAAACAAAAAGATATCAGTTTCAAGTGCACTAATTCGTTTCTTCTGGAAGGCCCTGTTGGACACAGCGTCTTTTAGATGTGGTTGGTTAGGCTGAGTCCACACCTCCCAGACACCCCATGCCCTTACCATCAGAGCACAACTTCTTAGTTTAGATCTGTATGTATTATCAGAATATATAACTATCTACTGTCGCACGCTGAAAGCAGCCTGCAGAGATCAGGATACAAAGGTGCGTACCCTGCCCCCCAGCCCCCCAGCCCCCCCCCCCCCCCCAAAAAAAAACACTAACCGAAGTGCTCAACTCTGAGTTTTCTGTGATAACTCCCCAATGAATTTAATCTAGTTATTGCTGTACTCCATAAAGTTTCTTTTTTTAGTAAAAAGGAAAAGGACAACATACAGCAAGAGGCCAGACTGGGAGGGTCGTGGTTATGGAATCTTAATAACTTCTTGTAGAATGCGACGGTAAAGGCTTACTTATATTCTCATTATTTTTACTAAACCAGTTTTTCAGTTTCCATTTACGCAGCTATATACAAAACATCATGATAAAAAACAAACGAATTTGCAATGAACATTCGCAAGGCGCAAGCGAAAATGCGTTGATATGGCTAACCTATCTGAAATTCAATGACAGCATCAAAGAAGGCGTTGTTACTCGTATATTACTCTCCACGATTTTACTCCCCAGAAGTAATGACGAACAAAACAGCACATACTTGGAAGCACTGATCAGAGGATCAATACTCGCTTTGGGGCTGCTAATGAAAGAATCAATATAATCTTTTAAGGTCATGACGGGGAATCGACACTTTTTGTGGCTTCTAATGCAAGGGTCAACAAACCTGTTGCCGAAACTAATGAAGGGTCATTGTATACTCGGAGGTATCTCAGAGTAGTAGCAGTAATGCATAACGCAAATATTCCTGCAGCTGCTATACATATACATACGCACACGCATATATAATACACACACATACATATATATCTTTTTTCTTTATCTAATAGTTTTCTTTAGATGAGGTAGCGACAAGGCTCTCCCGGTTCTCGGCAATCCTAAGAATGAGGCTGCTAGCCTCATGCACTTTTTTCCCTCTTTTCTTTTTTTTGTTTTTCGTTTCTAGATAACGTTGATATCATTCATAGACGGCTCGACTGGTGGGTGGGGTGCTAGTGTCACAACCAATGCCATCCCCCTCCTCGTCCGCACTTTTCCAGGGGAAAATTTGGAGAAGACTAAATTTCTCTCAGGTACTTGTCTATATTTCTCCCCCTTCATTTCATAATTATTCACCTTTTGTTTTCACCCTGAGTAAAAGGAAAATCAAAACTGTATCAGAAAACATCTTTACCAAACATTTACTAACATACCCTTACGAGCTAATTCCTACATAACTGTAAGGTTTCACTGCCTAACCTGACCAAGAACAAGAAATTATGGGAAACAATATCTGGTTATATACTTTGGTTCTTTGTTACCTATGCATAGATGACTGACTGGCACTATTACTACTACTAGATCTGAATTCAGTGTTTAATACAGTAGCACAAACGTTTATGATAAGGTTCGAAATGGATAGGCGATTAGTACGATGTACTGGAAAGGTTCGTGGGATATCTCGTTACAGAACTTTTATGAAGTGCAGAACTCTGCTAAGAGGAGTACCACAAGGCAGTGTCCTAGAGCCTCCATTATATAGTATGTACTCTTGAATTATCATGGATTATGACCAAAACAGAGAACAAAGTGAAGGACAAGATGAGCTGGATGAACAGGAAACAGAAAAAAAAAATTTACGAAGAAACAATACAATGAATATAAGACAACCTTGATATTAAGACATACTAAAGACTGCGAGCGAGGAATTAAAGAATACTAACTGCTGAGCATTATTACGACAGATACTAAGTGTAATGAAAATAGGTCACTGTCACCTAAGAAATGCGGTATTCATAAAGTGTTACTTATTTAGGGGTTTTTAAAATAGTAAACAACTATTTAATTCCACTACTGGACTACTGTAACGATCTCTGTAATGGTCTACCAAATTATTTACTAGAGAAGTGCATGGTTCCATTAAAAAAGAAACAAAACTAATAATGTATAAATCTCTAGAACAAACAGCGTCATTGGCTAAGTGTTAAAATAAAATCTAATATAATGAGTGTTTTGAAGTAAAATTACGATAATGAACTAACAATAAAAAATTTAAAATATAAAAGACAGGCAGGAATACACTAGCGAATGCATTAAATACACGTAAAGGCAGAGAGAAATAAAAGGAACAAAATATTATGAAGCCTAAATGCAACAAAGATATTGGCAAAGGAACCTGGATTACTCGGCATACAAACTATTCAGTGAGTTGCCCCAAAAACTGAAAAGTTCTGAAAACTAGGAGAAGAAGCTAAATCATTATTTATTGAAAAAAATTATGACACAAAAGAACAGTTATCAGTTACTCAATACAAATATTAACTGTAAATAACAAACAGATGGGGCAGTTCCGGACGGACCAAATGAGAGGCGAAGGGAGGCCTCAAAAACTACGTAACATTGTTGTGGTTTTATTTTTTGAGACAGGTATAGATGCGGAATCTCAGCCCAAAAATAGGAATATTATCCTGGGCTACGAAATACCCTTCCGGTGTATATATATATATATATATATATATATATATATATATATATATATATATATATATATATATATATATATATATATATATATATATATACATATACATACACACACGCAAACATTAAGCTACAAATTTCGTTTAATATCCAATTCGCTCTACTTCGGGTATAAAACCGAAGGGGAATTATAATACCCCTTCGGTATTATATAAGAGGTAGAGTGAATTGGATATTAAACTACATTTGTAGCTTAATGTTTGTGCATATAAAATATGACGGTGATGTTTTAAAAATTAATATATATATATATATATATATATATATATATATATATATATATATGCATATATATATATGTATAAACATTATTTATATATATGCATAATATGCATATCTATGCACATATATGTATATATCATGTGGCCTCGTAGTTAATAAGTAATTAATAAGTAATCATAATACCCTCTTCATTAGTCAAAAGGCGTATTCCTATTAACCTAACGTGGATTTACTACAATGTAGTAAGTCGACAGTGGTTGATCGCAGCCCGGGCAGAGAAAAGTGGGGTTAGTAATCTCACCCCAAGAGACTAGTCGAAAACCACAAACGTAGCAGCTGTTGGAGCAACAGCCCTCGGAACGGAAACAGTCCTAGCCTAAAATGGGAATATAATCTTTAAGTGTATTTGTTTTTGTGCTAAATGCAGCAATGGTAACACTCTCTTCGAGTCCAGTGATTCTTGAGTCTGAATAAAGCCGGGTTGACAAAAACTTTTCAGTCTGGTTGTTCTAAAATCTAAATTCATCAGTGGTTATAAGAGTTTGGGACCAGTGGCTCCAAAGTCGACATGCAGCAGTGGTACCAAGAATGGCACGGACAATCCGTTCTCGAGTCTAAACACGCAACATTGTAACAAAAATCATCGAGTTGAGTGGTTAATCTTTGAGTACAGTAGTTTTTTGTTTAAATGTAACAGTGAAAAGAGCAATATTTGGGGCCAGTAGTTCGTGTGTCTAAACGCAACAAAAGTATTAAGAATCTTTGGATTAATTGATCTGATTTGATTTCATAAAATTTCGGCTATATAGGCAAGCATTAAGGCGCTTTCGTCCATCCAACGGTTAAGACAGTGAAATGAGGGAGTTCGAGCGGTTGGACAAGACAGAGATCCAGAAATTAGAGATGAAGTAACCGGAAAATGTGGAACTGGGAGAACACCTACAGTTGCACTAAGTGGAACTGGGAGAACACCTACAGTTGCACTAAGTGGAACTGGGAGAACACCTACTGTTGCACTAAGTGGAAATGGGAGAACACCTACAGTTGCGCTAAGTGGAACTGGGAGAACACCTACAGCTGCACTAAGTGGAACTGGGAGAACATCTACAGTTGCACTAAGTGGAACTGGGAGAACACCTACAGCTGCACTAAGTGGAACTGGAAGAACACCAACAGTTGTTGAACTGGGAGAACACCTACAGTTGCACTAAGTGGAACTGGGAGAACACCTACAATTGCACTAAGTGGAAATGGGAGAACAACTATAGTTGCGCTAAGTGGAACTGGGAGAACACCTACAGTTGCACTAAGTGGAACTGGGAGAACACCTACAGTTGCACTAAGTGGAAATGGGAGAACACCTACAGTTGCGCTAAGTGGAACTCGGAGAACACCTACAGCTGCACTAAGTGGAACTGGGAGAACATCTACAGTTGCACTAAGTGGAACTGGGAGAACACCTACAGCTGCACTAAGTGGAACTGGAAGAACACCAACAGTTGTTGAACTGGGAGAACACCTACAGTTGCACTAAGTGGAACTGGGAGAACACCTACAGTTGCACTAAGTGGAAATGGCAGAACACCTATAGTTGCGCTAAGTGGAACTGGGAGAACACCTACAGTTGCACTAAGTGGAACTGGGAGAACATCTACAGTTGCACTAAGTGGAACTGGGAGAACACCTACAGCTGCACTAAGTGGAACTGGGAGAACATCTACAGTTGCACTAAGTGGAACTGGGAGAACACCTACAGCTGCACTAAGTGGAACTGGGAGAACACCTACAGCTGCACTAAGTGGAACTGGGAGAACATCTACAGTTGCACTAAGTGGAACTGGGAGAACATCTACAGTTGCACTAAGTGGAACTGGGAGAACACCTACAGCTGCACTAAGTGGAACTGGGAGAACATCTACAGCTGCACTAAGTGGAACTGGGAGAACACCTACAGCTGCACTAAGTGGAACTGGGAGAACATCTACAGTTGCACTAAGTGGAACTGGGAGAACACCTACAGCTGCACTAAGTGGAACTGGGAGAACATCTACAGTTGCACTAAGTGGAACTGGGAGAACACCTACAGCTGCACTAAGTGGAACTGGGAGAACATCTACAGTTGCACTAAGTGGAACTGGGAGAACATCTACAGTTGCACTAAGTGGAACTGGGAGAACACCTACAGCTGCACTAAGTGGAACTGGGAGAACATCTACAGCTGCACTAAGTGGAACTGGGAGAACACCTACAGCTGCACTAAGTGGAACTGGGAGAACACCTACAGCTGCACTAAGTGGAACTGGGAGAACATCTACAGTTGCACTAAGTGGAAATGGGAGAACACCTACAGTACAGTTGCACTAAGTGGAACTGGGAGAACATCTACAGTTGCACTAAGTGGAACTGGGAGAACACCTACAGTTGCACTAAGTGGAACTGGGAGAACACCAACAGTTGTTGAACTGGGAGAACACCAACAGTTGCACTAAGAAGTAAAAGTAAGCGAGTGTGAACAGCAAGACTGAAAACAGGAAGCGGGAACGGAGGAAAAGTAAAAGGCTAAAAAGTGGGTGCAGCTAGGGGCCGAAGGGACGCTGTAAACACCCTTTAGTAATGCCTACAGTTCACCACGTGAGAAGCACTGATTGTACTTAACCCTTCAGAGGATCTTTGGATTAATGGTTCTAGTTTCAAATGCAATTAATTTACTTTGTTATGCCACTTCATATGCCATGAAATAAAAGATGCATGTAATGATTCCAGATCTTGAGGTTTATAGTGATTGTAATCACAGCTTTAGTATATAATACTCTACTGTAGATATATCAAACCTAATAAAACCAAGGATCTTGCCTAGATAGTGACCCCCCAGGGTTTGAACCCTGTATGTATCCATCTTTGCGGTGTGTTTAATACAAGCCCATTGGCGATTACCGTAAAAGCATAAACAAAAAACTGTAAATATCATAAAGATAATCCCCCCTAAGAAATATTAGTCCTAGATAACGACCCCCGAAAACCCTTGGGGGTCATTATCTAGGAAAGATCCAAAAACAGTACAGCAATTGGCCACACTTGTTCTCAAACTAGTGTGATCAAACGAGTGTCGAGCAGGCCCGTTCGATGCACCAATAATGACTATGATGTTTCAAAGAGTTTAGTCGACAATACATTTGGACATACAAAGCAATGAACACATCAATATGAAATTCATCGATGACAGCGAAGTAATATTAACGAAAAATTAACAGACTTGAAACCTTCAATTTTCCATACAACCAATCAGTGTAATTACCAGATAACGAAAAATCACTGGGATTTAACAAAATAAATTGACTCTGCCTTTTAATATGATGAATCGCTGAGTGATGAATTTTATAACAACCTTCATTTTTATATTAACAGCTTTACTGGTCACTGACTTCATTAATAGGAACAAAGTCACAAAATGGAAGCGTAATAAATCATATAACTTTGGGTGTTTTCCTTTGATCTCACTTTTTACAGGAATTCTTTTATGCGAATATTAACACAAAAATCTAAACTGACGAGATAATATTTTCAAGTAATGGATATAATAACGGGCAGGCGAGAATACTCAGTTTACTAAATCAAATTTCTAAAAAATTTTTATGAATAAAAGTAAAAAATGTTTTCATTTGCAACCACTGAATCTAAGAATACAATCGAAAGATAAAAAGAGTAAATGATATTACTCTGTGCACTGTCCTCAAGAATCGCTTGACTGAATGTTTTCTCAATTCTCTCAATCTTTCGTAATTTTCTCATACACTGCATTTTTAAAAACTAAAAGCCAACTGAATGGACAACCTAACGTCCTTTTCTAGACCAGGTCAGACAATGTAAGAAAAAAAGAAATAGGTGAGGCCTTCCCACACAGGAAGTGATGGACCTATTTGGCTCTTAAGGGTAAAAAATAAGTAATTAAGTTCCAGGAAAGAGGAAATTTCCAAAACTTAAATACTGAATAATGCTAACTGGGGATTGCCGACTTTCACGAAGAATGTGAGGGAAGGTGGCCAGACGGGTGTTATGAGGATGCCGGAAATGTGAAGAATGCTCCACCTGAGTCTAAAGAGACAGTGAGCCGTAAGTACCTACGGAACAGAGAGAGAGAGAGAGAGAGAGAGAGAGAGAGAGAGAGAGAGAGAGCACTCTTCGGGTAGAGGAATAGCCGCTAAAGATGGGGACGAGACCTTTTTTTTCGCAAGGGTGTTTTGGCATCGACGTTTCTCTGAGCACTTTTTACGTCACCCCACTTTTCATTTTGCATGACGGTTAAAGTTTTGACGCAAGGATGTTACCTTTTGTCTGAGAGCACTTTCGTCTGTGTCTGTTTTCTAGTAGCACTTTTCTTTTCTTTAAGACTAAAGTGCTATTAGACGGGAGGGCAATTACACTCTCAAACTAAAAGAGGGAAGAATGAAAATAGTGTCTGCCTCCTTTGGTGTCAGAGGACCCATGGGATACCTGCGCTGTAGGTTTAGCTCGTAACTTTGCTGAAAGCTAAAAGTTCTGAATTACATTTCTGTAATTCAATTCATTCTTATCTGTTAATATTTAAATAAAACTTTGGCTGTTCATGATAAAAAAGGAACTATTATTATTATTATTATTATTATTATTATTCATTTAATTTTTCGCGATACATACATCCACGAACACAATATATAATGCACACACATGTATATATATATATATATATATATATATATATATATATATATATATATATATATATATATATATATATTGTTTCTAGCATAGCCTCTGCTCCCTAGTGGCAACAACCGATAATTCGCATTGTTGTGCCAGTATTCTGGGACCGTCTAGGTAAAAGCTTACCTATTTCTCTCCATGAAGGCTGTATGTAAATGAGCTCATCTTTTTCACGGAGACGATCTTGTACATGACAGTCTGGCAACATCATTGCTCTGCTGAATATGATGCTGATGAATACAATGACTAACGTTTCACAACTGCCACAGCTATGCGAATCATCGGTAATTGCAACTAGGGAGCAGAGGCTATGGCCACTAGCACTATATAAGACATTATTTAAGAAGTCAGATTCCTTGTAAAGTATAGGTCAAACAATACGGATAATGTCTTGCCACCGACGTCAGCCGATGAATGAATTATCGCCTGCTCAGTTAGCTAGACTGAGCTTCGATCCCTTCCTAAACTGCTATTACCACTAACTACACACTTCTGTGTTAAGGGGATCTTCTTCCAATGTTAATGGCCGCTAATTATGGTCCACAATGAAGCATTTCCAGTATTGGTTGCTCTGTTATATGCCACCTTGCAGGGGTGATGCTACATGAAGCTTGACCTCCATTTAGTTCCTCATTGGATAGGTCGATATCGTACTCGGCTAGCACTCTCCTAGGTCCGCGGTCGATTCTCCGGCCGGCCAATGAAGAATTAGAAGAATTTATTCCTGGTGATAGAAATTCATTTCTCGGTATAATGTGTTTCGGATTCCACAATAAGCTATAGGTCCCGTTGCTAGGTAACCAATTGGTTCTTAGCCACGTAAAATAAGTCTAATCCTTCGGGCCAGCCCTCTCTAGGAGAGCTGTTAATCAGCTCAGTGGTCGGGTTAAACTAAGGTATACTTAACTTTAACTTGACCTCCATTCACCGTTTAAGCAACGGCCTGAGCTACACTACTTTCTGCCTTATAATATCATTGTTTATCCTTTAGCCTCCCACATGGCTATTCAAATTCTCTAAAACTGTCTTGCACGAATTTTCAACTTCCACTTATGAACAAAATCTTCGGCCGAGTCCTTTACAAGTATAGAAATGGGACTCAGAGGTCCGGTTAAGCTGCTCTGTAGTAATTACAGATATATTCTGGCACAGTTTGAGTTCAACCAATATTTCGAATACTGTACTGTAATTACAGTCTTAAAAACTTCCATAAGCTTTGACTATTTCACTGGCAGTAGGCGCTTCCTTCTCTTGAAATACCAATGGGTAAATTTTTCTCTCCTTGCAACTGAAATGCTGCAATCTCAAAATACGTCCGTGTTCAACAGGTGGGCGTTTCTTGCCGCACCTTTACTTTCTCAAATACTTCAACTAACGCCGTAAGCATTTTGATTTCATGATAGTTCTCTTTGGGTAGTTCTATATCAGTCTGACTCCAGCTAAAACGAAAATTTCTACGAAAGGCGCAAGCAGCAGAGCAATATCATTTAACCACAAGGAATTGCCACTGTCTGAATACAGATCTGACGAAAGTATTACTCGTGAATAATAAAAAATTCAAAAGTAAAATATCGTTCTTTATACCTATAAAGGTTACGGATCATTACTATTTATTTTATGTAGTAATTTTATTTTATAAACGCGTAATATAAAAAAAACTCGGGGTGAAAGGTAACCATGGCATAAAAAACAACACTGTCACAATAAGGGCCTTCAGCCACATAAATTCCATTAGTAGAAGTAAATTAAATAATAAAGAGTGGCACCAAACAGGGCTGCCACTTCTCCCAGGCTTGCCGTCCATTTCCCTTTTCTCTGTGCCTGTACAGCTGATCTGGCCGAAGACCTTTATCAGACACTGATACCAGGTACCAGGCAAGGAGAGCAGGAATAAGCTCGGCCTACAACGGGTCGAATGGAAGTGTCTGCCGAGGGAGCGACACTTAAGCCCCGCCCCCCCGACTGGGGCAGATGAGGACAGACAGAGATGATGCGCGTTGTTGTTTTTGTTATTGATTAGGCTGGCTTTACGCCAGCACGGACTCTTGCTCACCCTACAAACGCCCCAGTTCCTCATCGGGCGGGTGGGTTCCGTTCTCAGCTAGCACTCTGCTGGCCGCGAGTTCGAATCTCCGACCGCCAATGAAGAATAAGAGGAATTTATTTCTGGCGATAGAAATTCATTTCTCGCTATAATGTGTTCGGATTCTACAATAAGCTGTAGGTCCCGTTGCTAGGTAACCAACTGGTTCTTAGCCACGTAAACTAAATCTAATCCATCGGGTCAGCCCTAGGAGAGCTGTTAATCAGCTCAGTGGTATACTTAAAATCCTACAACCGCCAAACCGGGCAAACGCACTTGACCTTGCTCCTACCTGCCGCCCACGGTTTACCTCTTATGGGCCAGTGAATCGGCGGATTGTCCAAGGGCTTGCAACCTACAATAGCGCCAATGGAATATTCTCGGTAGGTGCCTGAACGTTTGGTGTCCCGTCCAGCCCCCTTTAATCAACCCTCTCAAACCTAAAGCCTTCCCTTCCGCCTATGCTGAATTATTTCTTATTATTTCTAAGTGTGTGATTTGTATCTGTGTATATCTTTTTCATCCTTAGGCCCTCGTTTGCTCGAACCTCATTCATTAATTCAATAACTCGTGCATGCCTCAAATCCCTAGTAACTCCGGCATCTTTCCTTTTACAGGAAGGTGTTTGTTCTATGTCCACGATTTCATCGCTTGCCTGATTCTTCCACGAGATCAACGGTCAGGCTCCATCCAGCCAGTTAAAGCTTACTGAATAGTGTGTGTCCCGGTTAATCGTATTCTTTAATCATTCCATTGACTTGATTTTTATTGAATTTTGTGAGCTGATTTGTCTCTTGATTCTCTGTTATTTGTAAATAAACTAATGTTATTTAACCTTGAGGGTTAAAGCTAACCTTTCCCTTTATCTCCTTTCCCTTAATTAAATTACTGTCGAGGACCCCAATTAGCGCCTTGGCTATCAAGATTTAACTGAATTTCTGGTAAATTTGATTTTACCCGACTTCGGTTTGTAACAATATGCAAGAAATAACAAAACACGATCATTGCACAAATATGGAAATGGTGAGAAGACTATTTTCTCAATCACTACCCAATGGTGACATGAATGCAATTTAATTTTTTATATATCAATATAGACAATGCATACTTTATGAGTATGTAAAGTAAATATAAAAACATCAAAACATTTTAGAATTACATAAGACATTCAACCCAAATTTAAAATATTTTCAACACATGCCCCACAACACCAGTCGAAAATGACTGATACGGTTTAAATTAGGGGACAGGTGCACAAAAATTACCTCCAGGTATGCTGACAAAAAATCGCTAAACAATCCATTTGCTAGTTTCTACTGAATAGGAAAGCAGTTGATAGTTACTTCTTTGTGAGAGAGGGGGAGGTGTTCCTTTTGCTCTTAGGAGGATTAGGAGGATTTTGGTATGACACAGGTAACTTGTGGAAATTTAATTCCTTCACCACTGTTTTATTGTACTGCCATTTTCGAATTCGTCTTCTGGACCTTTAAGGTTATTCAAGGTAAAAATCAGGTATTGATATGAATATGAACAAAAATGATATAACGTCTCAATGAATACAGATCAACACAACGCTCCTACAACAACAAAGCTTTATTTGCCCCTGTCCACAGAGACCACGGTCTTAGGTACTTTCTTCCCAGACATTTATTTTGAATTGATTTGTATGATACTTCACCGGGTATGACGTAATAATAATGATAATAATAATAATAATAATAATAATAATAATAATAATAATAATAATAATAATAATAATTCACAAGCTACGAAACATTTAGACTTCTAAACCCACTCACTATGGATGACGACAACGGGGCGAGTGCAATCGCTCTAGCATGGAATTATTTACACCCGATACTTTCCAGACGTGTCTCTCGGACCCTGCTCTTCGCCGAAGACCCCTTTTTTATTGCCGCCATAAACTGGATGAATACGTCCTTCCGTGTGTCACTCAAGAAGGGCCTCATATAACCGTCTTCTATGACGAAATTGAATTTATTGACGCAGAAGACGTAATGATATAAAACGGGGAATTTTGTGGGTGTGGAAAGTTTTGAGATCTAATAACGATGGAAAAAAGTAATAAAACGCCGCCGTAAAAACTGGAATTTTCTTCTCAAGGGTGAAAAGAATTGATAAATTGTTCATTCGAATGGCGGTGGGACGCAGCAATAAAAAAACTGAAAACATTGTCATTAGGGTAATCACGAATGTATCGTAATTTCATAATTGATATTACTATTAATTACGAAAATAATTATAGAAAATATTACTGGTTCGTTGCGTTACAAAATGTTGGTTTAATGCCACACGGCATTTCCAGGAATACTTCGGGGAGAAATTGCTGAACGAGTTCAAAAGTTTCCTGTATTTCAGCAACCGATGTCGACATGAAATACAGATGTGTCCTTCAACGGGCAAAATCATCACGAGGATGACAGAAGGGAAGAAGAAAACGGACACGAAGAAAAGAAAAGCGAAGAGGACGAAGGGGGAGGAAGAAGAGGGAGAAAAGTATGAAGGAAAAGAGAACAGAGATGATGATGACGAGAGGGAGAAGCAGAAAGAGGGAAGGCGGGAGAAAGGAGAAGACAGTGAAGAAGGAATAAAAGAATATGGTAATGATTATGAGAAGGGAGAAAGACGAGAAAATGGGAGAATAGAGTAATAAAGAAAAGAACGGAACTGAGGAGAAAGGTGGGAAGGATGAAGAGTACTTACAAGAGGGGGAAGGGAATAGATGAAAAGAGAGGCGAATAGTAATGAAAATGAGAATGGACATAATGATGATGATAAAATGGAAAAGCAGATAGGTAAAAAAAAAGAGGAAATAGATGAGTAGTTGAATGATGAAGACTGGCATGAAAGAGAAGAGATGGCAGCAGAGGAGTGATATAAAAAAGAGTAACCATAGGGAAAATCAAAGGAGGAGGGGGAAGCCGGCAAGCAGAGGAAGTAGAAGAAAAGACAGGGAAAAGGAAAAGGTATGGAATGGGGAGAAGAGAAAAAGAAATACAAGGAGTGGAAAAAGAAGAGGAGAGGTTGTAAGATGAAAGGGAGAACGACTAAAAAAACAGAAGGGAATGAATGCGGATAACACAGAACACGCAGAAATATTAGGTAAAAAGGGGAAACAGATAGAAAGAAATTAGGGTGTTACTAAAACAGGATTCAGAAAAAAAAAACTTAACGGATAAAGAAACCACCAAGAGGAAGAAGAATACGGAGAAGAAGAAGAAGAAGAAGAAAGAAAAAGGAAGCGGAGATGTATAAAAACGGAATTTGAGACGAGTGGCATTAGCGATATTCGTTAACCTTTTTCACCCCCCTGCCGGTGCTCAGCCATCACGGGATGGACTGAAATCCTCGAGTCCATAAAATGCGATCAACTCATTTTCCGCAGCATGGGACAAATTCATCAACTTCTCGGGATTTCTTCTTCACAGAGGAAGGGGAGGGAAGGGGCGTCACGAAGGAAATATAAAAAATCAAACTGGGAGGCCGGCAAGAAATGTAGTGGTGGGTTATTAATGTACGGAGAAATATTCGGAGGCGTAAGTGCCGGTAAGGGCAGCATACGCAAGAATGGCGAGTGACGAACTGGAGAATAACGTGCAAAAAAAAAGAATATAAATGTAAAATATGTGTATTCCCATGAGAGTATGCATTTTTTCGTTCGTATACATATTGTCATACGTATACTG
>JANJGK010000048.1:6636407-6641384 GCA_039081455.1 Macrobrachium rosenbergii
TGTCGTTTCTGATCAATACCTTCTATCGTGTCTAACTGTGGCTTTGTTTAATCTATATTCATTTCGCGGATTACAGCATCATTAACCAAAACCGTACAACAGAAATACACCATGTTGAAGACATTATATTCTGAGGGTGACCGACAACTCCTGTCGCTCTTCGATTGAAAAGATAAGCCCATCAGTCATTCTCAGGCGCACTTCTTGGTATCACTCGTGAGCTTTTTAATATGTCGTACTTTCGAGAAGATGGGTTTTCGTGAACCAAAAGGAAGTAGCGCGTGCTTCAGAGGTCCGTCCCAGGAGCCATATCATTATCAATAAATAAAGCTGGCAGTAACGATTTTATTCACTTTGGATCCAAATCGCTAAATTACTTAGGTGCTGGAACACAAATCTTTTAACCCCTAAGAAGGCTGCAACCATCTCATTCGATCGGTCACCTACTGCACCGTTTTATAAACATTCACTTTCTCAGCTGCACTGTGCTCTACAGTTTTGAATAACAGAACTGTTTCTTCAAATATTTCTGATCACTGCAAGCGCATAACTTGGTTGTTTCTTTCTAACCAGCACCAGCAGCTAACACACTTGAATCCTTTGCGCAAGGATGCACAGCCGAGATCTATGGAGACCATTTAATTGCCATGGATTGAAATAAGCAGAAGGCTTAGTCAGTACGTGGTTTGGTCTCCATATTACACTATGAAATTTTTAAAAGTTCCATCTACCTTATAAAATCAAAACAACTTCAGTTGATAATCAACATCTCGAGAACGGATGAAGTTTTCTCAGGTAGTGGAGAACGGTCTGGGGGAACAGGTAGATCACCTGTTACGTCACCTTTGGTAACATCGGATATTGGCCCCTGAGTTCGGTTAGGATAGGTTCAGTTTTGATGTATTTTGTTGGATAAGAAGAACCAAGGGAAAATGGCAATCAACCAAGGTACTCAAAATTTACATAATAAACATGGACGTAGAGTTATTAGGTGAGTTAAACTTCTCCCTTCGCTCGTTATTTCTTCCCTTCTCTCTCTCTCTCTCTCTCTCTCTCTCTCTCTCTCTCTCTCTCTCTCTCTCTCTCTCTCTCTCTCTCGGGTTTTTAACGGCATTTTGTTGACAAATAGATGGCGGGAAAGTGACCAGCTGTTTTCCGTCCAAGATCTTATATGTCCTTACTCTTAAGTAATTCATCTTCATTACTTAAATTACTTATTCTAACCTCCGTGAATAAATACGTAAAAACAATTAGCACAGATTACGACTACATCAAGTAAGTCCTCAACAGATACACAGTCACAAGCAGGACGCTTCATTTTATCTCCTACCGTAATTGAAAAGCATTTAATTAAATCATGATGAACGCAGTTCACCAAAATTGTACAAAACCCAGGTTATTTTTGCTTTTACCCAGTGATAAATGCATTCCACTCGAATTTAATCATTGTCTTACTCATTTAATCACAGCTACAGTCCTCACTGGGAAGATTAAGATTGACAGAATCAGCAACTAGAGACATAAATATGACTGGAATTCTTAGTCCTGTCCAAGAAATACTTTTTTTTTTCCTTCGGTGTTCCTTCAACGATTATTTCTCTTTAATGAGCTCTTTTAAATCTGATGAGAAATCATTTCCCTTGCTTTTTCTTATAAACTATGTAACCAAATCTAACAAATAACTTTTTATTTGTCTTAGGGTACAAAATGAAATTTAACGAAAGGATTACGGCTTCAAAAAAAGATTCTTTAGGCCAACTCGGTATTCCAGCGCAAAACATTAATTTTACCAAGGTGTTTAATAAACACTAAATATAGATGAATTCTCAGGAACAGAGGAAGAAAAAGATGGGGGATTACTATTAATTGAATAATTAATGCTATATGTAATATTGTTTACTATATGTAATATTGTTTACAAAGATGCCTGTTTATTTTATAAAATTACATTAGTTATAAATGTCGGAGAGTCAACGAAACAATACAAATATGATCCCTCATATTCCCAAAAGTGACTGTACACTGAGAACATTCAAGAAATGAAACTGATAATTTTGTTAATGGATTAAACATGCGTTAATTAGCCTATTTTATTTTCTTTTTCGATCCCTTTACGTAAGGCATTTTGTACAACAAATATAATCCACAATTTCACGGTTCTTTGAGTCTGGGACAATGGTTCACGTTTAAAAGTTACTGATTGGTGTAGTAGACGAGTAATGCTTTATCAAACTATTATTTGGCAGAGTGAATTAATAACCATGTTTTTTTGCAATGTCCATCAAGGGAAGAAAAAACAAAACCTTAGCACTGGTTCACCCCAACAGAGATCGCATACATTCAAGAGGGGACCTCAATGTTCTGCGTGGCATCTGAACAACAACTTTCTATATCTAACTCGTGGAAACGGCTAAATTTCAGAAAAATACGACTTCATTTCTTTTATTTCCTTCTCCTCAGGGTATTTAATTTGAACAAAAAACTGAGTTCCACCCTCAACTCTTTTGCACCGTTTTAATGTAGAAACAGGAAACAATTTTCGCTTCACAAAGACACCGACTCACCCAAACATATATATATATATATATATATATATATATATATATATATATATATATATATATATATATATATATATATATATATATATTATATATATATATATATATATATATATATATATATATATATATATATATATTATATATGTATATATATAGGCTATATTGTGTGTGTATATATATAAATATATATAGCAGAGAGGGTAGGTGGCTGCTATCAACCGAGGCAAACAGGACCAAGGGCAGAGGAAGGCGTCCATAATAACGGCATACCTTTATTTGTGCTTACGTTTCAAGACATCTGTCTCATTATCAAAGCTGGAATAAGTAAAATATAAATAAAAAATCAGGCTCATACTTAAAATTACAATCAAAATATAAAAAAGAAAAAAGTTATACAAAAGAAAGACAAAATTAAGAAGACCGTTACCGTTTATACTCCGTACAAACGGTAACGGTCTTCTTAATTTTGTCTTTCTTTTGTATAACTTTTTTCTTTTTTATATTTTGATTGTAATTTTAAGTATGAGTCTGATTTTTTATTTATATTTTACTTATTCCAGCTTTGATAATGAGGCAGATGTCTTGAAACGTAAGCACAAATAAAGGTATGCCGTTATTATGGACGTCTTCCTCTGCCCTTGGTCCTAAATATATATATATATATATATATATATATATATATATATATATATATATATATATATATATATATATATATATACCCAGTGAAAATGAAAATAAGCTGTCTCTCAACATTTCCCCATTTGTTTTATTTATATATATATTTGCAAAAGTGTAGTTAATTTTTATCAGAGAAAACGTGACGTCCTTAACCTTAGTTAAAAATTATATATATATATATATATATATATATATATATATATATATATATATATATATATATATATATATATATATATATGTGTGTGTGTGTGTGTGTGTGTGTGTGTGTGTGTGTGTGTGTGTGTGTGTAAATTAATTTTTCTTTGACCCAAGAATTGAAATTTTACAGTAATTTTTAACTAAGAGTAAGGACGTCACCTTTTCTCTAATAAAAATTAACTACACTTTTGCAAATATATTTAAATAAAACAAATGGGGAAATGTTGAGAGACAGCTTATTTCATTTTCACCGGGTATCTAAAAGATGATTTTGGGGTGAGGGTGCAGGGTTCGTCGCTCCTGGCAACAGAGGTGGCATTTGCTGTTATTCATCTCCTTAACAGGCCATGAGCACTATAGTTGCTGCGAGACCAAGTATACCAATCGCTGGTAGCTCAGTAATCATTTTCTTTCTTGCTGACGATGACAGAGTTCTGCAGCGAGCAAGGAGAACCCCATAATGCTTGACTAAATCATATCTGGTCATCCAACGATGCGTTTCACTACAGGAGGTAGAACCCGGGCGCTTAAGTCTCGTTTAAGTGGGCAACCGGATTCCAGAACCGGAATGGCAATGGAATTTTGATAAGATATTCCGACAAGCCTTTCGCCTGCATTGTTTGCCTGGACATGAAACGGGAGGTATGACCTCCCAGAGGTTTTATTAATAGTATTTAAGGATGACAGCCCGTTCCACGGCATGCAGGCGTCTCTAAACAATGCAGTCGACCATCTCCCTTCAGTTGACAAAGACCTAAGAAAGACAGGCGAAGAATTCTACTTAAGGAAACTTGGTTCCGGAATTTAACAAAGGTGTTCAAGGAAGTGACCTTATGCCGTCTGGTGGGTAGGGTATGCCGTGAAAATGATAAAAAGGCAAATACGCAGGTGCCGTTAAGAGGAGATACAGTTGTGGAATAAGTGTCATATGAAGGAAGATGGAAATAGGAATACGTGAAAGGAGAAATTAAAAAAAAAAATAATAAGGCAAGGTATGGTTGTTTTGCCCCACAAGACGTGTTTGTGTGACGTCGCCTTTCGGGTGTTCTGTCATTTCACCAATCACAGAACTAGTTAGTTAACCCACCGTCTGTCTCGAGGCTGCAGAATTCTTCTCTTCCCTCCTCTAGTTCCTTGTTGGAAGGGTCGATATCGTACTCGGCTAGCACTCTGCTGGGCCCGCGTTCGACTCTCCGGCCGGCCAATGAAGAATTAGAGGAATTTATTTCTGGTGATAGAAATTCATTTCTCGCTATAATGTGGTTCGGATTCCTCAATAAGCTGTAGGTCCCGTTGCTAGGTAACCAACTGGTTCTTAGCCACGTAAAATGAGTCTAATCCTTCGGGCCAGCCCTAGGAGAGCTGTTAATCAGCTCAGTGGTCTGGTTAAACTAAGGTATACTTATTTCTTCCCTCCTGTTTTCCGATTCTTAAAACTGTGTTTGAATCACGAAGCGGATTTATCCTTTATTTTCGGGTTAAAGCCTACCACTTTTCTTCTTTACTCTTTTCCTTCACTCCCTCCATACGT